>CAUYRH010132129.1:0-30896 GCA_963574655.1 Perodicticus potto
ACATTACTGGGACCTGATCAAACTAAAAAGCTTCTGCACAGCCAAGAACACAGTAGGTAAAGCAAGCAGACAGCCCTCAGAATGGGAGAAAATATTTGCAGGTTATGTCTCCAACAAAGGTTTAATAACCAGAATCCACAGAGAACTCAAATGTATTAGCAAGAAAAGAACAAGTGATCCCATCTCAGGGTGGGCAAGGGACTTGAAGAGAAACTTCTCTGAAGAAGAGAGGCGCACGACCTGTCATGAAAAAATGCTCATCATCCTTAATCATCAGAGAAATGCAAATCAAAACCACTTTGAGATATCATCTAACTCCAGTAAGAGTAGCCCACATAACAAAATCCCAAATCTATAGATGTTGGCAAGGACGTCGAGAAAAGGGAACACTTCTGCACTGCTGGTGGGAATGCAAACTAATATATTCCTTTTGGAAAGAAGTTTGAAGATCACTTAGGAATCTAAAAATAGACCTGCCGTTCAATCCTGTAATTCCTCTAGTAAGTATATATCCAGAAGACCAAAAATCTCTTTATAACAAAGATATTTGTATGTGAATGTTTATTGCAGCCCAATTTATAATTGCTAAGTCATGGAAAAAGCCCAGTGCCCATCGACCCACTAATGGATTAATAAATTGTGGTACATGTACACCATGAAATATGTAACCTTAAAAAATATGGAGACTTTACCTCTTTTATGTTTACATGGATGGAGTTGGAACATATTCTTCTTATTAAAGTACCTCAAGAATGGAAGAAAAAGCATCCAATGTACTCAGCTGTACTATGAAGCCAATATATAATCAACCACACATCCATATGAAAGCTATAACCCAAGTACAGCTCAAGATGAAGGGGGAAGAGGAAGGGGGAGGGATGAGGATGGCTAGAGAGAGGGTAATTGGTTGGACCACACTTATGGTGCATGTACAAGGGTACATGTCAAATCTACTAAGTGTAGAGTATAAAAGTCATAACAATAATTAAAAGTGTGCAGTGAAGGGCATTTTAACCAGTTTGTTGTATTTCAAATTGTGTGTAAAACCAGTACATTGTACCCCATAGATGCATTAATGTACACAGCTATGATTTAATAGAAAATAAAAGAAAGAAAGAAAAAAAGAAGAGCATTAGAATTCCTTAGGTGTAAAGCATTCTAAAGTAACAATGAATTCTAATGGAATCAATGATATCTGTAATGAATAAAAGAAATGTCTAACAAAACTATTCAAATAATGTATATAGAGCTCATTGTCTATTAGAACCAACTATTCTTTGATTTCTTAAAAAACTAAATAGAAACAACTCTATTAAGTAGTTGGGGCTGAAAAAATTAAATTGTATGAATCCATTTGAAGAATTGAAAGAAAACTGTCATGTCATACTGATTTTTTTTGGTTGGTATCTCCACAGGGGATGGAAAAATTGAATTTGTTTGTTTGTTTGTTTTGAAAAGTAGTTCTGCTTTGTGGGGCCTTAAACCAATGTTTCTGGAGAATGGATGAGATTTAGTGCTTCACACTACACATATCCAGACAGTCATGCTGTTCAAGTTCTTGAGCTTGCTCTTTACAGTTTCCCTAAAAATGATTATCTCTGCTCGGGGAAGATAATGCCAATAATCGAGTTTATTAGATATGTATATAATTAAGGTTAATAGTCCTTGAGAAAGGTCTTGAGAACTCTTCAGTGTGGAAAGGACATGATATTTTTAAGCTTAGACTTCATAAAATCTCTTTTGGTTACTCAGCTACAGGTGTATTTGAGAGTACTTCAGAGAAGTACAGTGTTATTATAAATACATCACTAAGCTTCTTTTCATTATCATGATATATACCTTATTAAAATTCTTTTTAAATTCCCAAGTGATACCTAATGATTATAGAAAATCAAGTTTTTTTAAAAAATAGATACGTAATTTACTGAAAATGTTGAATATTGAGTAATTTTATAAATTGAAATACCTAAAATTTAAAAACACAATTTTGGACATGTACTAAGATATATAAAATAAAAATCTTATGACAATTTATTCTAGTCCTGTTTTTAAAAGTTTAGAATGATGAAATTTTATTTTATGCTGATAAAAATGGATGGCATTTCTCATACAAAGATAGTCCTGCATTTAACACATTCAGTTGTGAAGTTTCAAACTCCACGTTGTGAGGTAGCCAGGAAGCATTCACTGCAGACGTTTCATCTCTATCCTACAACAGTACCTTCCTCATTACTGTGGCTACATTCTGGGAAGGACATAATGTATCAATGAATTGCTTGAAGTGTCTCTGGTATTGGACTATGAGACACTTCATGTGACACATGCTCCACATGTGCGACTTTGACTAGCTCTTGGGCCATGCTTGGGCCATGGAACAATATTTATAGAACTTTTTCACCTCATTTTGGAAACCTTAGGGGTATTTCTCCAGCTTCATTTCCACACTTCCCACACCTGAGATATGAAAAATTCTGTGAGGCTATCTGTGGTGGTATCTTTCAAAATGCACGTTTGACCACAGGATAATTCTGCATGGGGAAGGGAGTATAGGTACTTTTCCCACACAGGCCATCTGATGCTTTCTACTTTTCCTCCTCTTTAACAAGGAATTTTCTATTTATCATGGGATTTGGTATAGAGAGTCAAGCCCTATCACCTCCTCTTGCTTCTTTCAAATACTGGTTGTTTTTTTATTTTTTAATAACTCAAATTCTTTAGATCTAGTATGAGCTGACACAAACAAATATCACAGACAAATAAAACTTGTTTATGTTTTATCATGTGATATAACTTTACCTTCACCAAAATCAAATGAAACATAAACAAAGAACAGACCCACCCAGTCCTGATTAGCAACGTTCATCAGAATAGGGAAAAGGGATATCATGGGAAAGAGCAAACAAACAAATAAACAACAGAAACTTATAGATCATGAAGGCCACGAATAGAGGGTCAAAATAAATTTATGTTATGAAATTTTTTTTAAATAAATAAATAAACCTGGCTTAAAAGTATTTTAGATCAATCACATAAATTCTCATTCAACAATGTCCTCCAAACCCTTCCATTCTTAAACCTAATTGGTTCATCTATGTGTCTTACATGTTTGTCCCTAGATTCTTTTAGATATTTGAACTTATCCTGTGATGCAACTACCATTAGAAGAAATAATGTGTAGGCAATTCAGTATACAAAAGAATAATTATGATTATATTTGGCTTAATTATTCATATGGAATCAGAATCTCTAAATCAATGATTCTCAGCCATGGAGTTTTACACACCTCCCTAGTGGATATTTCAGAATCTCCAGAGTTCATGGTTAGAAATATATGCTGCAGTGAAACACTGTTGGACTAAATGGAGGTACTTTACCATCATAATATTATCTTTTATTTCTTCAACCTTATTGTTTGAGAGTTTCACGGGGTCAAAAAGTGATAATTGGAGTTTATAGCTATCTCTATTCATCTATCATCTATTTATAATGGGAGTGTATATCCAGTCTATGAAAATTAGATCAACTTAAGGAAGTGGTCAATGTAGGGAGGTGGTCAACTATGGAGGTTCTACTATATTATAATGAGAACTATGATTCTTTTAAAAATTGTTTTCTAATATATCCTCTGCACTAATAAATCAATTTTGTTTGGAGACGATGGAATATTATGACAATCTAGGTAAAGATGCTGATGTACACCCCCACACACATCTGTATGGGTATATATTTGCATGTGTATGTACGTACATCCATCTGTCTTTAATTCTAAGCATTAGATGGCCTCAGGAAGTTTATGATTTTAAGGTTTCTGAACAACTAACTATATGCTATAAATGATTCTGTAAATCAGAGGAGCAGAATTGGATGGCCATTGGAGAGAAGTTTAGAGAGGTCCCTAGTGTCTAAGGTATGGCCAGAGTCACTGGAAAAGGGGTCACCCTGATCAGTTTCCCTACATAGATACCTGGCTACAGCTAGTAGTTAACCCACCACCTTGGTTGAGAGGCGGGTTGCGACAGTGCTGGTAACACAGGGACAGGAAGGGAAAGTGCTTAACACCCAACCTACAGTAGTGGTGCCGAAGATACTGTGCGGGAGGACCCCCTAGATGAAGCTCCACTACCCCCATACACAGAAACTGCAGGTGCTACAGCACCTGAGGAACCAATTCTTCCTCAAAAACAGACTGAGTCACACCCAGCCCAGCCATGCGCCCCTCAAGCAAAGAAAGGGAAGGTCCCAGAAGGTCCGCCCCCCTTAGCAAATCTACTAAGGCCTAAACCGGGAGTCCAGATGCCCCTCAGAGAGACTAGACACAATGGAGTGGATGAGGACGGGCACGTGGACGAATGGAGAATAATGGTGTATCAGCCATTCACGACCACAGACTTACTGAACTGGAGGCATCACACTCCTTCTTACACGGAGAAGCCTCAGGCTTTGGTCGATTTGATGCAGACCATTTTTCAGATTCACAATCCTACATGGACAGATTGCCACCAGCTGCTCATGCCCCTCTTTAACACGAGGAGAGACGCCATGTGATTCAGACTGCCTCTAAGTGGTTAGGGGAGAATGCTCCAGACGGGTTCCAAAACCCTCAGGAGTATATTCGAATCCAGCTTCCTGGAGAGGACCCCCAGGGGGACCCAAATGTGGCAGAGGACATGGCACGCCTAACCCGGTACCAAGAGGCATTATTGCAAGAGCTGAGGAAAGAGACACAGAAAACTACCAACTGAGCCCGAGTAAATGAGGTCCTTCAAGAAAAGACTGAGGGCGCAGGCCAGTTCTGAGAGGTTGTGCGAATGTACACTCCTTTTGACCCTGAGAGCCCCGATAACCAGAGGATGGTTAATATGGCCCTAGTTAGTCAAAGCACCGAGGATATATGGCGAAAACTGCAGAAGCAGGAGGGGTGCGCAGGTATGAACACCTCACAGCTTCTTGAAATAGCCCAAAAGGTCTTTGTGAATAGGGAAGCAATGAGCCGTAGAGAGGAAGATAAGCGCATGAAACGGAGGGCCGATCTCATAGCTGCAGCTCTGAAGGGCACGAGGGGAGGACCCCCTCCCTTTCGGAGAGGGCAAGGTCAAGGAGTGCGAGGAAGTAGAGGATTTCGGGCAAAAGGGCCCCCCTTGCGAAGGGATCAGTGTGCAATTTGCCGAGAGACAGGGCATTGGAAGAATGAGTGTCCCCAGAGGCAAGGAAATGTGGAAAATCCTGGGAGAGAGGCCACAAACCCAGAAAGGCAGGAAGCCCTCTACAACTTAGTAGGAGAGGTCCTGCTGGACTGAAGGGGACCGGACTCAGCCACCCCTAGAGAGTCCATGGTCCGAGTAAGGATTGGGGTCAAGGACATTGACTTCCAAATTGATACTTGGGTCGAACACTCGGGGGTCACCCAGCCAGTAGCCCCTCTCTCAGACTACAGGATTGACATCATAGGAGCAACCGGAGCCACTACTGAACAAGCCTTTTGCCTCCCTCGGAAGTACCCCATAGGAGGCCGTGAGGTAACTCACCAGTTTCTATACATGCCTGACTGCCCTTGCCCCTTCCCTCTCCTGGGTAGGGACCTTCTAGGAAAATTAAGAGCCACAGTCTCTTTTTCTGACCAAGAAACTATGCAGCTACAACTGCCCAAACCAGATCTGGTGCTAGCCCTAACCGTGCCTTGGGAAGAGGAGTGGAGGCTCTTTGTGACTGAGCTGGGGAAGAGACTGACGCCTGAACTGGTCCAGTGGTGGCCAGGGGTCTGGACAGAAGATAACCCCCCGGGGCTTGCAGTGAATAGTAGAGGTAAAGCCAGGGGCAAGGCCAGTGAGGCAAAAACAGTACCAAGTGCCCAGGGAGGTTCTGGAAGGGATCAAGGTGCACTTCGGAGACTTGAGCATTTTGGCATAATCATATATTGCCAGTCTCCCTGGAACACTCCCTTGCTCCCTGAGAAGAAGCCTGGCACAAAGCACTACAGACCTGCGCAGGATTTGAGGCTTGTTAATCAGGCAACTGTTAACGTTGCATCCCACAGTGCCTAATCCGTATACTCTGATAAGTCTGCTGCCAGCAGAAGTTAAGTGGTTCGCTTGCCGTGACTTAAAAGATGCCTTTTTCAGTATAAGGCTGGCTCCAGAGAGCCAGAGGCTGTTTGCCTTCCAGTGGGAGAGACCAGACATGGGAGCTGCAATCCAGTACACACGGACCAGGTTGCCACTGGGGTTCAAAATCTCCCCCATGATTTTTGGAGAAGCACTGGCTGGTGATCTCCAGAAGTTCCTGGCTGAGGAATTAGGGTGTGTGCTGCTCCAATACGTTGATGACCTCCTCTTAGGACACCGTACCCTGGAAGGCTTTGCCTGAGGCATGGCCTGTCCTTTACCACATGTAGAAGTATGTGGCTATAAAGTATCTAAGCGGAAGGCCCAGATCTGCCAGCAGCAAGTACGTTATCTAGGATTTACTATTCAGCAGGGGGAGAGGACTCTAGGCATGGAACAGAGGCAGGTCATTAATCACCTCCCCACCCCCACAAGCCGAAAGCAAGTTCAGGAATTCTAGGCGCAGTCAGTTTTTGTGGTCTTTGGATCCCCAACTTTGCCATCTTGGCTAAACCCCTTTATGAGGCAACTAAAGGAGAGGAAGTAGAGCCCTTGGAGTGGGGAGGAGAACAGGAATGTGCCTTCTCCCACCTAAAGATGAGGCTGATGGCCACCTGCATTGGGACTGCCAAGCCCTTTATGCTGTATGTCTCAAAGAGAGATAAAATGGCTGTGGGTGTGGTTGGGACCCAGCTGGTTGGGTCCTGGCCAAGGCCTGTAGCTTACCTGTCTAAGCAGTTTGATAGAGTGGCAAAAGGATGGCCACCAAGCTTGTAGGCTCTAGCTGCTACTGCCCTCCTTGTGCAAGAAGCCAATAAGCTGACTCTAGGGCAGGATCTCTGAGTGAAAATACCACACTCCGTGGTCTTTGATGAACACAAAGGGACATTTCTGGCTCTCTAATGCAAGATTAACCAAGTACCAAAGCTTAATGTGTGGTAACCCACACATAACAGTAGAAGTATATAACACCCTGAACCCAGCCACGCTCCTTCCAGTCGGTGGAAGAGAAACCGAGCACGACTGTGTGGAAGTCATAGATAAAGTGTACTCTAGCAGACTCGACTTGTGTGACCAGCCCTGGATAGATGCAGACTGGGACTTGTATGTACACGGAAGCAGTTACGTGACAGCGCAAGGTGAGCGGTGGGCTGAGGATGCAGTGGTCACATTAAGAGAGACTGAGGAGGCCTAGCCTCTACCCCAAGGAACATTGGCTCAGAAGGCTGAGTTAATTGCCTTGACCCGAGCCTTAGAATTAAGGCAAGGAAAAAGTGTAAATATTTACACGGAATCTAAGTATGCTTTTCTGACTCTCCAAGTGCATGGGGCATTATACAAGGAAAAGGGACTTTTAAATTCTGGGGGAAAGGACATAAGTATCAGCAAGAGATACTCCAATTGCTAGAGGCAGTACAGAAACCCCAGAAAATGGCAGTCATGCACTGTCATGGACATCAAAGACATGCTTCCACCATCACTAAGGGGAACACTGGAGCTGATACCGAGGCAAAGAGGGCTGCCTCCCAGCCATACCAGGTGTCACAAGTGGCTCCCCTCATCCCATGGATTCCAGAGTTCACCCCTATCTACTCCCAGGAGGAGAAGGAATGGTTGGCAGCAGAGGGGAGCCAGGAAGCAGAGGAGGATGGATAAAGATGCCAGATGGACAAGTAACAGTCCCCCTAGCTCCCTTAAGAGCTACTGTGGTAATGGCGATGAACAAGAGCACCCATCTGGGACAGGAGTCTTTGATGAAGTTGCTGGGCTGGTACTTCTACATCTCTCACCTGGCAGCCCTGGCCAAAGCTGTCAGTCAATGATGTGTCACCTGCAGCCAGTTCAACGCTGGCCAAGGACCTACGGTACCCCCAGGAATCCAGTCCTATGGAGCAACGCCCTTTGAGGACTTCCAGGTAGACTTTACTGAATGCCCAGGTGTAAAGGGAACAAGTACTTGCTGGTGATGGTTTGCACCTATTCCAGATGGGTACAAGCATATCCTACCCGCACCGAGAAGGCGCAAGAAGTCACCCGGGTACTCTTGAGAGACATTATACCACGTTTTGGGGTATTTAGAGATGAATGCTGGCCTATTATCTGACCCAATCCGTAGTGGATTGGTCCAGAAGACAGCTAAAATCCTTGGCGTTACTTGGAAACTCCACGCAGCCTACTGCCCACAGAGCTCGGGAAAGGTGGAAGGCATGAATAGAACTATCAAAACAAGCTTAGGGAAAGTGTGCCAGGAGACAAACTTGCAGTGGGTAAGTGCCCTGCCTTGGTGTTATTTAAGATTAGATGTACTCCCACTAAGAGGACAGGATTCTCGCCATATGAGATCTTATATCATAGGCCACCCCCCTTACTACGGAGTTTGCCAGAATCCCCCCAGGAATTGGGAGAGGTGGAATTACGGAAGCAATTGCAAACCTTAGGAAAGGTGGCAGAAGCAGTGCTGGGATGGGTGAATGAGAGATGTCCTGTTAGTTTGTTTTCCCCTGTTCATCCTTTCTCCCCAAGAGCTGGGGAGAAAGATTGGACCGTGGGTCAAAGATTGGACCGTGTCTCCCCTGAGGGCAAGGTGGAAAGGCCCTTAAAACGTTGTCCTGACCACACCCACTGCTGTGAGCGTAGCAGAAATTCCTGCCTGGATCCATTACAGCAGAGTGAAGCCTGCTGCGGAACCGGAGGAGGGCCCGCCCCCACCTAAGAGGAGCCGTACCCAGCAGGACAGGCCAAAAGCAGCAGATCCTGAGTTCCCACAGTGTGGGCTCTACACCCCAACAACTCCTGGACCTTGGAAGGCCACCTCGGACCCTTACAACCCCCTCAAGCTGGTGTTGCAGAGAGCGGCAAGCCCTGCTCCAGTCACACCCCTGGAGCTGACTGGTCCATGCAGGGCTGAAGCATGAGGATCTACGTCATCGTAGGATTGTTCTTTATTGGACTCATGAGAGCTACATGGACTTTAGTTTGTGCAAATACTCAGGATGCTAATGTAGATAATTGTAATCAACGCATCCATAAGGAAAGCAAAGTAGGCCAGAAAGTGACAACTGTTCCATTGTTCTATAGTTACTATGAAAGTACCGGGACTCAGCAAGGAACTTGCTTATATATATATATAATACTCAATATAAGGTGTGTGACCCTGGGGATCAGCAACCCCATGTTTGCTACAATCCCTCAGAACCACCCAATTACTTGTACTTCTAATCTAGCTTCACACCTGGTTCCTTCCTGCAGCGATGGAGACCAGGGCCATAGGGGCTGCAATATTTGGGTGGTGATTTACATTAAGTGCTTCGTGTTATTTATGTTGGCCTTCAACTTCCTTTTCCTTCAAAAATCTGTCCTACAGATCCATCATTGTAATAGGTATAATGACATGTACTTCATTAAAAGCGACATACATGGTATGCATTTGCCACTCTTATAGTCCTTCTCTAACATAGATACACATTGACTTTATTTTTAATATGATAACATTGCAGACAATTATAATAACAAATGTACTTTTGTACAACCTCATGTTCATAACTTCTTCTAGGAAATATCGTGAAAAATAGTATTATCCTTAGGATATACCCATTTTAATTTTTAATTGTATTGTCAAATTGTTCTTCAAAGAGCCTTCATCATTTTAGTTTTTCACTATGTAAGAGTAACAGTTTCCCCCTCTTGCTAACCATTATTTTGAAACATAATTTAAATTAAACTCGTGACAACATTATGGATTAATGCAACTCAAATCCCTAATTAAATATTTGTGTAAATTATTTAAAATGCCTACTATTATTGAACTATCTCCTAATAATCCTTGTCTTATGCACTATTTTTTTTGAGAATTTGTAGTTTGCTATAAACTAAGATTGTTTTTCCTTCTATTATTTCTATTAATAATATTTACACTGAGTTTGCATTTTTTAAAATTTTAAGCTTATTTGTGGTGACTTTAAAAATTAAATATTTATAATCAAGTCCAATTTATTTGCTTTTGAGAAAAAGAAAATTTGAAAATCTAAATTCCTCCATAGAATGCTGTCTAACAGGAAATGATTTGATTTTTTAATTTTTATTGATGTGTAATAATTATACATATTACACAGTGAGATTTCAATATTGATATATAGTTTAATTATCAATCAGGGTGACTTATATATGGAACCCATGAAACATTTATTATATTTTGGTGTTATGAACGTTCAAATCTTCCCTGCTGGCTTTTTGAAAGTATACCAAAACTTACAGGAGACCATATTCACTTTAGAGTGCTGCAGAATGCCGAGACTCATCCCTCCTATTAGCGGTAATTTTGCATCATTTAACCAACATCTCACCATCCTCTCTTTCCCTGTCATCCTCTTCAGCCTCCAGTACTCACAATTCTACTCTCTACTTCAGTGAACTAAAACAAAAAATTATCAGCTTCCAGTTGTGAATGAGAACTGCGGTATTTATCTTGCTGTGTGTGGCTTACTGCACTAAGAGTAAAGCTCTACAGGTTCATCCATATCTCTGTGAATTACAGAATTTCGGTTGTTTTTACGGATGGAGTATTCCATTGTGTATGCCGCATTTTCTTTATTCATTCATCTGTTGATGCACATTTGGGTTGATTCTGTATCTTAGCTATTTTGAACGGTTCTGCAACAAACGTGGGGTACATACATCCATTGGATACATGGATTTCCTTTCCTTTGGATAAATACCAGGAAGTGGGATTGCTAAATCATGTGTTAGAGCTACTCTTAGTTTTTTGACGCTGCATTGCTTTCCATGATGGATGCACTAGTTTACATTCCCACCAATAGTTCTTTTTGTTTATTTTTGTTACACGAACTTTTGAAGTCTTAGCCATAAAATTTTTGCCTAGACCAGTGTCTTGAAGCATTTCCCCTATGTTTTCACATAGCAGTTTTATAGTTTATGTTTTATATCTAAACCTTAGATCCATCTTGAGCTGATTTTTTTTTTTTGAGCTGATTTTTTTATGTGGAGAGAGATAAAGTTCCATTATATTCTGCATATGGCTATCCAGTTTTCCCAGCAGTGTTTGCTAAAAAAGTGTCCTTCCCCCAATATACGTCTTTGGCACTTTTGTAGAAAATCAGTGAATGCAAATATGTGGATTTAGGGGTTTTCTATTCTTTTCTGTGATTTGTCTGTTTTTAAAACAATGCCAACTAGTTTTTCATTACTATAACTTTGCAATATATTTTGAAGTCAAGTAGTGTGATGCTACCAGCTTTTTCCTTTTTGTTCAGTATGGCTTTGGCTATATATTGTTTTTGGGGGGGGGGGTTAATATAAATTTTAGATTTTTTTTCTATTTCAGTGAAGAATTGAGTTGTATTTTGATAATTACATTAAATCTATAGATTGCTTTGGGTAGTTTGGTCATTTTAACAATACCAATTTTTTCACCACATGAGCATTGGGATATCTTTCCATTTGTTTGTTTTCTTCAATCTCTTTTATTATGTTTGGTAGTTGTTATTGTAAAGGTCCTTTACCTTCTTGGTTAAATTTATTCCTACATATGCTATTGTAAATGAGATTGTTTCTTGATTCCTCTTTCAGATAGTTTATTATTTGTTTTCAGAAACATCACTGACCTTTATATGTTCATTTTCTTATGCTCCAACTTTACTGAGATTATTTATCAATTCTGAGAGTTTTTTGGAGGAGTCTTTTGCTTTTTTCTGTATATACAATCACATAAAGTGCAAAGAGAAACAATTTGATGTCCTCTTTTCCTATTTGGATGTCCTTTATTTCTTTCTATACCTAATTGCTTGGCTAGTACATTTAGGACTTCATAGAATAAATGTGGTGAAAGTGAGCATCCTTATAATTCTTCAGTTCTTAAAAGGAAGGCTTTCAGCTTTTTCCCATTTAGTATGATGCTACATATGTCATGGGTAGATTTTCTTATGCTAAAATATGTCTCTTCTATAACTACTTTCTTAAGAGTTATTTTTATAATGAAAGGATGTTGAATTTTATCAAATACTTTGTCATCTCACATATTGAGATGATAATATTGCTGGTTTTTGTTCTTCTGCTGATGTGTTGTATACAATGTATTTATTTGCATATTTTTCATCATATTTACATGCTTAGGATAAATAGTAGTTGATTATGGTGTATTATCTTTTTGATATGTTGTTTGTTTTCTAGTATTATTAAGGATTTTTTGATCTATGTTCATGTGTCTTTTCATCTTACATTGATATCTATACATCCGGTACAACTATACCTTTTTCTAATTTTAGGGATTGGCTTTGTAGGCAAAGAATATTTTTTTCTGTAGTTATATCTATAATTTTGTTTCATTAGACTTCTTTGACTTTAATTGTGGGAGGGAGCAATAGCGCAGTCTCCATTTGATTTTTTTCCAGCTATATTCCACATCAGTAGTGTCTGTGAGCTCCCCAGTGGTTTAGGCTATCATTTTTAGTGGAGACTGTATTGAGACTTTTCTGGTGATAGAGATGCCAGGCAGGCAAGCTCTTGAGCCCTGTGGTGGTGGCGGTGGCAGACTTGCCGTACAGGTCCTTGAGGCCCCTAGTTGTGTGTGCAGTCACTGGTGATGGAAACAGTGAGCCAGATGGTCCTCTTTCAGGGCCCTCTGCCAGTGTGTGTGGCACTGGTTGTGTCAGTAAGGGCAGCAGGCCACTGGGTACCAAGGAAAAATGTAATCTGGCAGAGGTGGTCTCTCAAGCTGATGCAGCACATTGAAGTTTAGAGGTGAGACACTGCCTGAGTTCTGTGTCTGAAGCACTGCAGGGGAAGGGACTTCAGGCAGCTCTCTTTACCAGCATCAGGCCCTGCGAGGGCAAAGAAGCTGTCCTATGGATAGGATTATAGGCATCTGTGGTGGGAATGTGATGGCTAGGAATCTCTTGCTTACTTTTTCTTCACAAATACCCTTTTAATTCTGAACCAAGCCTAGCCAGATCAGCTGCTTTACTTCTCTCTCCTTCCATGTCTCAGGGAGCCCCTGTCACTTCCTTGTTGAATTTTCTCTCAGAAGCTCTGTCACTTCCTTGTTGAATTTTCTCTCGGAAGCTCTTTTGATGTGCGGTTTGTAGAGACTGAGCACCAGGGTTATAGAAGCGGCCACTGGTTCTTGAGGGAGGCACTGTGAGCAGGACAGTATCCCAGCCAGCATAGAGATGTTGTGTAGCCTGGAGACAAGCCCTCAAGCAACTGCATATGTTAATGAGATAAGATTGGTTGCTGGTTAGTAAGCAGGTGTTAGACTTTGACATTTGTGGTGCAACAGGGTAGGAATTGAGCCTGTGGGGAAAGAGCACATAGAGATCATTAAGCATGTAGTCCTTCTATGGGGCCCCCCACCCATTTATTATGGTTGCAATAAAAGGCCATGGCAGGCCCTCATACTCAGAGCTCCCCTGCACCTATGGGAAGTCCATCTCTTGCAAGCTCTTACAATCCATGTACCAGCTGGTTCCTGCGTTCAGTGATGAGGTGCCAAAGTGGCACCGACAAAGGTGACAGGGTGATGTATCCACACCGACAGTGGTTATCTTATTACTTCTTTGGTCCTTTTATGATGAAGGAGGGAGTTCTGGGCATCTCTAGTCAATCACCTTGATCTTATTTCCTGAAATTTAAAATTTTAACTGATTAATAAAAATTATGCTCATGTTTTATCTTTTATATCTTAATAAAAAATGCACTCTTTATTACAAAGTTAAAAACATGCTTTATGTATTATTTAATGTATCCATATATCTATAATGTGAAATATTTTTGAATTATCAATTAAATATGATATAAAGTATATAAATATATTTATAAATGTAAATATAAATTATATGCATATATTTATAAATGTCCATGCACAAATATATATATTCATTCTTTATATATTATGCACACATTTATTAATACATATATACATATAAATAAAATATACACATGTATGTATACACATAATTTATACATGCAATCAAACACTTAAGACATAAATCCAGTAGAATTTTTTATTGTTAGCCTATTATTTTGTCCTCATTGATGTATTTTATTTGATAATACTTTATTCATAATTTTTGTGTTTATGGATGTAAATTTTAATGACTTTGGTTTTATCTTCTTAATCTGTTGTTACTTAGTCTAAATATTGAAAACATAGTAGACTGGTAAAATGAATTGAATCACCTCTATTATTTCTGTGTAACAAATTATATAGCATAGAATCAACCTGTTCTTTGGTGACTAGTAATACTTGAATTTAAATTGTCCCTGCTGTTTTTTATCTGTTTAATTTGTGAGTATTTGACCAGGGAAGTGGCAATTTTTAAATATCAATTTAATTTTTAAAAATAACTTTAGTCTATTAAATTTTCTATTTTAGTAATTTAAAGATTTATTAAATTTGGGGGGTTTTAATATTGTCATAACATGTTTATATAACTAAATTTGATTTTTATTTATTTATTTATTTTATTTTGGTTGCAGTTTTTGGCCAGAGCCAGGTTTGAACCCGCCACCTCTGGTATATAGGGCCAGTGCCCTACTCCTTGAGCCATAGGCACCACCCTAAATTTGGTTTTTAAATGAGTATTCATCATTATCTTCCTTTCCTAATTTCATAATACCCCATATTTTGTTTCATTTTGGGTATTAAACAGTATTTTTTGAAGTTTATATTTTAAAACATTTCAAAGAACCAGAATTTGGTTTCACTTATCAGGCTAGTATATTTTTTATTTTTCATTTCTGCTTAAATATTTTTCAGCAAATAATAGAAACAATATTCAGTCAATATAATTGATATGAATAAATGTTACTTAAAAGCACCCTTTCTTTGATAATTTATATAAATTGTCTTATAACCACATCTTACATGTAGTGGATTGGCCAAAACCTTTCTCTAAATCTCTGAGAATTATCGGAAGCTTATTACTAACAGGATCAATTTCAGCTCTGGATATTTTGACTGATGAAATGTTTTTTTAATTAATTAATTCCTCATATTGGGGTATGGAGTCTAATATATACTTATAAAATCTACCTAATTATTTATTTCTACTGTGAGAAAAGTGTGTTAAAATGATTTTTCTTTGTATTAGTTTGGTTTCTTTTTTGTAAAATACATTACTAATTTGGTGCACTGATATTAACAATTGTCATATTGAATTCAGAATTGTAACTTTTAATATCATAAATAATTTTTATCTTATGTAATCCTTTTCTATTTAATGTTTTTATTTTGTCTGATGTCTTTTTCTTTACCACTAGAAGAAGATTCCTCCATAAAGGTGGAAATCAGCTGGAGTAGCTTTCTGGACTTTCTGCGTTTTAGATTTTCTACCAGTTTATTACTGTAAGGAACTCAAACCATGGTATCGTTGTGTGACCCTGTCTTTGTCTCTCAGAGGTAAGTGAGATTCAATAATGTGTTTTTCTACCTACAGATCTGTGTTTCCTAGAGCCAATCAGACCTGATTTTCAAAAACAACTCTCCCACTTTTAGATGTTTATTTTACTGTTCCAGTAATTGCTGAGCTTTCACTCTCCAAGGGCCCCTAATACCTTAAAATTTGAACCTATTATTTTTCTTACCTATACTGTTTTTGATTTGCTCAACTTGTTTCCTTTTCCCATTTATCCCCTATGTTAAACTCAGCCCTTATGGCAGGGAGAATTTTGAAATTCACAAACATTTTGAAAACCACAGCAGTATTTGACACTATCTGAAATAGTAAAGGTTTTTGTTTGTTTGTTTGTTTCCCTTTATTAACAACTTAGAGTTCATGAAAACATATGCTAGATATGTCTGGTGTCTAGGTATTTGCTTGATCAGGTTTCTCCCTGTAGTTTTTGTTCTCCCCTTTTAGGATTTTAGTTTAGTTTAATGAATTACATTTGCAAGTCTAAAATTTTACGGCCCATAGGAATGATCCCATTTGCTCTTATGCCTACTACACCTGCAAACAAATACTGTGCTGGTCCTACTTCTGGGGGTCTGGTCAGGTAGCCCCCCCTCTTCTTATCTTGAGGCTCATGCAGATGCATGTTTGCTCTTGTTCAAACAAGATATTTTCTGTGGAATGTTTCTTTTGTTGGCCAGGTGGATTTCTGTTTTTACAGGAGGATTTTAGGAGAGATTTCAAAATTATTTAGTCATGATAAATTGATTGCCTACCCTAAAACAAAATTGTTTTTGTTTTTTTGTTTTTTGTACTTATCACAGACTTACAGTTGTATAAGATTTTTTTTTTTTCATTCAAATAGACAGTGTTTTGGGGATTTGTTTCCTATAATAATTTGTAATAATAATCCCTGTTATCTTTCTCTTTAAACTGTTTAGTATCACTAAAGGTATCCTGAGTCTTCACATTTTTTCACGCTTTTGAAATTAATGTTAGGTTAAATAATGAGTTACAGAAAATGAGAGTCACACTCAACTGATATTTAGGAAGCCAAGATTTGAGGACATGTTCAGGAAAAGCTTAGCCCACAAAGCCACCTTTTGTGGACAGGGATTTCCACAGTAGAGGTTGAGAATTTCACATTTAAAGAAAAAAAGGGATGCTAGGAAAAAATGGAGGGGTGAAAGAGTGAGCAGTGAGGGAATTGATGGTATTCTTGTGAAGTTTTATTTGGTGCTCAGTGAATCTGCATAAGATTCTTCTGAATGTTGAAAAAAATGGGATAAAGGAAGTAGTCAATGTTGTAATCTTTTCAAGGGGGAATGGAAAACTGACCTGTCTTCTTAACAAAAACTCAGCACTTGTCCCTGAGGCATCAGAAGAACAAAGACAAGTCAGTGAGGAAAAGGAAAGAGGAGGTTATTAAATTACCATCCAATGAGGAGAATGACAGACTCCAATCTTAAAGTACCATTGTCGCCACCATAAGCAGAAATACAGAGTTTTTAAAGGGAGAGCTTTTAGCTTTAAGATGTTGTTTAACTACGTACAGTAAAAGGTTCTGATCTATCCCATCTCAGGAAGAAGAAAATCTCATGATGTCTGCCCCCAAAGTTCTAGTTCATTGAGCCATCTCCTGTAGTACAAAGAACAAAGGACATTCCTCTGCCCCTCCAAACCAAAAGAGTTGGAGAGGTTTTAAAGAGGCAGAAATTATTTTTACACTTTCCTGCCCTCTCCCTCTGTTACAGTCTCTTCCCTGGTTTGCATCATGAAGACAAACTTGTGTAGCATTTAAGAGTTTGTTTAAGCTACAGTCCTATGGTTATAATTGACATGAATGCATTTTATATTGGTTGTATATGTTACAGGGGTTTTTTCTTTCTCTCTCTCTTTTTTTTTCTTTTTAGGAATGAAGGAAATAAATATTTTACTCCAAAATACATTTCCTTGACATGTTTTGAGATGGCTGTGTGCAAAGCCGTCTAAGCAGAGAGGCTAAAAGAGAAATTTGCATCAGTGGAGAATATCTGTTAAATGAAGCCAGGCCTTGCCTATTTGATCTGGGACAGGTTTGCTGAGATAAATAAATCTGAATAAAAACATTTCCCTGAGAGCTATTATGGTGAGGCTTATGTGTATAACCAGACCCTTTTGCCGGCCAGACTTTCCTTCTCCCTCCCATACACAATCCACTAAAAAAAAAAAAAGGCCCCATTTAGCCATTTTCTAAACTAGTTCATTTTTTAAAAGAGGATGTCTGTACCTCACTGGGGAAAGGATGGCTGTGTTTGTGTGATTCAATTCTCAGGCTCAGTTTCCCATTTTGGCATAATACATTTGGGGGGATCCTGAGATTTTTATTTTTCCTTGCATTGTTCTGTGATTACAGAGTCACTTTTTAAATATTAGCTCTTTATTTACTTTATCTCCAACTAAGTGGAGATTCCTTGCAATCCATTATGATTTGTTATTTTAATCATCACTGGCAGCAATTTTTGAATCATTTTTGTTCATTATTTTAAAGCAAATGAAAGCAACTTAGTTGCAACCAAGCTTTAGTTCATTAGAATGATAGAAAGTAAGTCAAGTAGTTTCTTAAAAGGCTAGAAAATAAGGCTTATAAGGTATGAGACCAGGAGCTAGCCCAAAATCTTGCAGTTTGCCTTGCGAAGACCTTTCTGCCTCTGCACTGGAGGGGATTTATTTTAGTTTGCTCTCTAATAATACCTTATTGGTACTGAAGCACCTTTAGAAAAAGTGTCATTGATGGAAGAAGTATTGTTACTCATTGTCTAAATGGATCTTCATGGTCTTTTGATTCAAATTTGAGGGTGGACTGTCTGATTGAGGAACCTAAAATATATGCTTACTTCTTAGCTAAAAAAGTAACAGAAAAATTTAATTCTTACATATTTAGCTTAATGACAGTTATTGCTTCATGAGTCAAGAATGCTCTTAACAATTTAAAAGCATTCATTTATTGAGAAGCAAAAAGAATAAAGCATGCCACTATAATTACTACAATCATTTGCTTCCCTGTACTGTAATTCTTTCAAGTAAATTTCTGTATGGTCATTGCATGTGTAATACTCAATATATACTGATAACGTTTGTTATCTCACGTATTGTATCTTGTATCTCGTCTAATTGCAGAAGTCAAATGTGACTTCAGTATTAAAATTTTAATACACTTTTTCTTTTCCTAAAATGTGCATACATTTCGGGGGCACCCTCTGTGGATGGATGTGTGTGTGTATGTGTGTGGATACTGTAGAGAAGTTAGACACTTTTCTTCTAAGGATTTGAGGGTATAAGTCTGCTGAAATGAATTGACAATGGACAGGTTGACAGCAGGAAAGATAACGCAAATTTGTATAGTCTACAGATGTAATTCTCCCGACAAAGGAAATCTTTTCCAAGCTATTTCTGTATCTTCAGCCCTTCTGAATGCCCATTTCAAAATATACCAGAGAAAATGTATTTGGGGGTAACATATATGGGTTTCTTTCATCTCCCCCATTTGAACCTTTATTTTCACAAAATTTTACATATTAAAATAGTTTGGTAACTTGCAAAAATAACCAAAGTTTTTAATGGGTGTCTTATTATAAAGTAGAACTGACTCTTACTGAAATTAAGGAAATAACTATATTGCCACAATAAGAATATTAACAAAGAGTTTCCAAATTCTGGAAAAATCTAATAGAGAGAAAGATAAATGTTTCAATTTTGCTAATAAAAATATATTTGACAAAATTTCTGTAAAACTATAAATAGTTTAAGAAAAAACAAATCTTTAAAAACTTTGGAAAAGGGCAGCACCTGTGGCTCAGAGGAGTAGGGCGCTGGCTCCATATGCCAGAGGTGGCAGGTTCAAACCCAGCCCTGGCCAAAAATGACAAACAACAACAACAACAACAACAACAAAAATAAATAAATAAATAAACTTTGGAAAACAAAATGTAAAAAGGAATCAGCAATATTTCAAACAAAAAAGTCATACAAATTATTTCAATCCAGTCTATTTAATTTTTGTTTGCTTAGTATTGGGTAGATAGATTTATCAACTTTTCAGTTTCTTTATTAGACTTCAGGAAGTTCTTACACAGTTCAATGATATGGTTTTGAAGTGATCTGAAACTTGTATTCAAGAGTACTTCTCAGGATCCTGTTCGCAAACTTCCTTCAGAAAGAAGAAAATTTCAGACTTCACCTGGTTACAAAGCACCTTTAGAAGGAACATCAAAATAAAGCACCTGTGAACAATAAGACTTAAAAAAGCTATAGTTAAAGATCTCATGGTAGTTCATAGTAAATTAACAAAAAAAAATTGTTATTTTTGTGAGAAATAATGTTACAACACAACAACCATAAATTATAACTGGTGACATACTAGATTTTTAGTAATCTCATTAAATTTTGGAATATTCATGTCAATAACCTACTATAAATACAACTTGAAGGTTAGCATCACTTAAAATGCTTGTCATATAATTTAACATATTAAATAACCCTAGTTGGCCTTATACCTTTCTTTTTGACTTTTAGGGGTCTTTCTGGAAATTAAAAAGTTCATTTGAGGTCAAAAACATATCCAGAATTTGATTTTTGCAAATTGTATCAAATTTCAAAGGTTTGAAAACTTGATAAAAGAGGATCACAATTCTCTGTCAAACAATAATCATTCACAGTATTTATTTAAATATATTAAAAACAAATTCAGGGCAGTCCTGTGGCTCAAAGGAGTAGGGCACCAGCCCCATATGCCGGAGGTGGCGGGTTCAAACCCAGCCCTGGCCAAAAACTGCAAAAAACAAACAAACAAACAAACAAATACAGGAAACTATTTATATGTGTGTAAGAAAACCTTAAATATTTTTTTTTATTTTTACATATACATGTGTTTATTAGGTTTCCACTTTTTTCCTTTGAATTAAAAAGCTTTAATATTTAATAGCAATAACAGTGTTTAAGATAAGGACTAGAAACAAAAACCTTGAAAAGAATGAAAGAAGATAAAAACATTCAGAAAAGAAATCAGATGATTACTGCATTGAAATACTAAGAAATATTAATAATAATAATACAAAGAAAGTAACATTCACATTGTCAAATAAGAGTATGTATATTATAGAATGCTTTAACTCTAAGGCTCAGTATGGAGTCATCAGTTAACTTTTTTTTTTTTTTCCAAAGTCTCAAGAAACGGAAAACTAATATTTATAAATAAAAGCAAAAGATAATTTTAAAAAACAGATCATGCCAAATCTTATAGACAATAGAAAAAGAAGAAATAATTCAAATTCATGCTACTTAGTCAGGATACACCTGATATTAAAATTAGAGAAATATACTGTTATAAAGAGAAAATTGCAAACATATTTCACTTATAAATAAGGATGCAATATCCTAAACATATTAACAAGTTGAATAAAAATTAATGTTTAAGTAATGTACTTTGGTCAAAATTGAACCCAGTTTATGTAAGAATTAGTCACTATTTTCTATTCTTTTTTTGTTTTCTTTCCCTCACCCCCTCCCTCCTTCTCTCTCTGTCTGCTGTCCCCTTCTCCCATGCCCCACTGAGTCATTAATTGTCCTCATATCAAAGTTGAATACATAGGATTCATGCTTCTCCATCACAGGAATGGAGAAACCTTAAATCTTTAACTCAGTTTTTCTAAGTAATCAAAAAGCTTAATAAAGACAACTGAGACACACATAAAATGTTTCTCTCACTTCTCCTTTTTTATTTTTGCAGTTTACTGCAAAATAAATTACAGTACTGGGAGGCAAATGATTGTAGTAATTATAATGACATTCTTTATTCTTTTTGCTTCTCAATAAATGAATGCTTTTAAATTGTTGAGAGCATTCTTGACTCATGAAGCAATAAATGTTATTAAGCTAAATATGTAAGAATTGAACTTGAATTTTTGCAATTTTTCGCTGCAAAAGTGAGAAATATCTTTTATTTTCTCTTTTCAATAATATATGAAAATACTTTTTAAGCAAGAAGAGTACTTTCTTATTTTGTATCAGTGTACTTTTGATATTAAGGCTCAATTGAAAAACCCTTATAATAAATTTAGTACATTTTAGTAGGTTTTAGTCACACAAGACTTTTTCCATTCTTTCTTTCCCCAACTTTCTTCTACCTAAAGAAAATTCACTTTCTAATTCAAAGTATATCTTTATATATTAAAACAACTTACTTTTCTTGTACACATTATATACTTAATTATTGTTACTTTTCCTAATTTTAATTAACCATATTAATAAAAAATTTTAACACTCAATATCCTTTATTTCTAGTAAAAGTTTACGATGTAAGTAATTTTGCACTGTCACATACTAATATATTTGATAAATATGCAAATATTCATATTTTCTAAAAAAATAGATTTCTTTGTAGAACATTTTTTCCCAGCATAGAACAGGATATAAATTCGCTAAGAAATCCAAACACATTTTGTCTTTCTATACAATTTAAGAAGCCAAAATAAAAACCTTTAAACTATGTTCAGCAATTATTTCAACATTTTACTTTATTTGAAAATGATCTAAATATTCAATGAATACCTGTCATTTAATTTAACCTTGCAAAATTCTAAAAGTAACAGCAAGATATCGAAAACAAACTTGTTTCTCACTTACTTGTTTTTAAAACAACATCATTAAACTAATTTTATTTACCAAAAAGTGATATGGAACATGAACTTGAAAAGGATTTGAGTTATTTTTCTGTAATTTTAGCATTTTGAGTGTTTAAGTATTTAATTTATTAGCGCTCATCTTTTAAATCATGAAGTTTCATCAAGAGATTTTATACCATGTAGACACAGCATGCACTATATAAGTGCACATTTATAAATACAAACATAGAGATAAAGACAAAGATCTTAAAGCTTTTTCTTAAAGATAGTTATCAAGTCCCAGAGAAGACAGGGTAGGAGGTTGACATCTCAATAGCACAGGAAAAGAATGAGACACAGAAGAAGATTTAAAACGGATGCCCAGGAAATATAAAATCCTAGAAAGTCATTACAGGATTTACCTGTAGTATATGTACAGGTAAGCCTAGGAGAATATTTAAAATAACCAGGTGAATGTCCGTTGGGTCTGACACAGTTAAACATCTGTGGTTTTTCTTACTTAATGTGCAAAGAAACAAAGACAAAAGGATTTTCCCTCTGTACTAATAACCATTTATGGCCATGATTGTTAGTTATCCTTAAAAATTTAGTTCTCTGTCGAACAGTTGGATGAAAATATTTCAGACTGTATATGAAGCCCGCACCCTGTACCCCATGATTGCACTAATGTACACAGCTATGATTTAATAAAAAATAAAAATTAAAAAAAGATTAGTTCTTGCCAGTGACTTGTCGGCTATCATACCCCCACTGGTCATGTGTTCTCTCATAGTATAACACGAGCCAAAGAGTTCAGGGAGCTTAATGCAAAAGAGGAGGGCCTCAGACCTGAGAAGAAGGAGTCTGAGACCCTTAGGTATCAGTGAGGAAGACCGGACTCCAAAAAGGAGTCGGCGGCACCGTTTCTGTCCTCGCCAAGGCACTCAGGGTCACTAGAGAAGTCTCCTTTAGATCTCTTCATGTGGGATCAAAGGTGGTAAGAGGAAAGGGGGAAGAATTTAATGCAAAAGTTGTTCAAGAGCTAATTTAGGAGTTTTTCACAAAGACCAATAAAATTTTATATGAGCCTTAGCAAAATGCATGCCCACAAGAAAAAAAACAAACAGAGAAACTGAGCCTATAATTAACAGGGGTTTCTAGTGACTGAAAAAAATTCCATGGCAGAAACAGAATCCAAAAGAGAAAAATCAGAGAGCCTTTAAAAAATTAGAGCCTGAATGTTAGTTTTTAATTAAGCCAACTTTTTACCACAGAGCTCTTTAAAAAATCTACTAATATCTTATTATAAGATTTTATCTAGGCAAGCAGCAGACATTTCTGTTTTTTGCTTTTTTCCCTTTCCTCAAATTTGCATTTTATAAGGGATGATTTCTCAGGTAAGTCTTTGGAGAGAACTTACATCTCAAAAGGCATGGAAACAAGATTTTAGAGGTCCAGGGTAATTATCACTCAGATTTCTTTTCAGTACAAAGTTCCTTTTAGCTCAAATGAGAACAGAGAAAGCAAACAAATATGACCCCCCAAAAAACTTTTTATCATTCTCTGAATATAAAACAAAATTTTAAACTAAAGTAAAAGTATATTTAACAAATGATGCAGGATAAAACTAATACACCCTCTATAGCTTGAGACAAGTTCTCCAAAGAGGGAGTAATAAGACATGGCTATGCTAAGATTTACACCATTCTTACAGCTAAGCTGAAGAAAAAAAAAGAAAAAGGAAAAGGAAAAAGCTTCACTGTGGGGTGTATTCCCAGGGTTCTAAATCTTTTGATTGGCCACTTGTATAAGAAAGCCTGATATGACATATCATATTGTCCCAATAAATGGAAAAATCAAAAGAATGAGTCAGTAAGACAAGACAAGACAGAAAAACTAAAGTCCTTTGGGGAGGAAGGGTCACTAATGAATGTCAAAGTCATGTAAATAGTTTCCAAATGTCCAAAAGTACACCTATTTCAACAGGTGGCAGTCTAAAAAGGGTGCATGCTGTTACTTTTAACATGTAAAGGTTTTCCCAAAGGTAGTGTATGAAAGCAAAGACATTCATTGTCAGGAAATGAAGGTTAAGATAATAAAGACAAATTCTTTTGAGAGCCAGTATCCATAGACAAACAGATGTTTCAGACTCCCAGGCAAATGGCTGCAGATCCGGAATGATCTCACAACTATGCCCTTCAGGGTTTCTGAGACCAGAGAATAAATTTTCTGATTACAAAGCCAAGCTTCTCAAGAGATGAAAGAGAAGATGAAAGACAAAGCTTGTTGGGAGTTTTCTCCTTATAACAAACCACTCAAAAGACAAAGACAAGGAAATCAAAAACCCTTTGTGGCGTCTAAAGATTAGTCACCAATAAATATCTGAAACAAATCCACAAAAGTCATGTATTTAAGTTTTACAAATAATTTTCTCTTCTGTTAATTTAAATTTAGAAAGAAAAAAAATCCCAGGGAGAGAATTTTATCCCTCACCTGACCAGAAATGTTTTACTTTGTGTCTCTGTCAGCTTCTGAGAGGCTCTGTGGTCTCCAGCTAAAGTCTTCAGCCTGAGTAGAGGGATCTGGTATTATCATGGCAGGAAGCCAAAACTGTAAGGAAGGTCACAGTTGGGCTCTGAGGGGTCAAGCCTGAGTCTGCCGAAATGAATCTGTAATCCAAAATTCTCTCCTGAGTCCTTGGGCTCAAAAATTCAAAGAATGAATTTCAGGGCCTCCAGGGGTAAGTGGAAGGATAGATTTTATTAGAGATAAGAGACAGGAAAGGGCAAAGAACTGCACAAGGAGGGGAGTCCTGAGAGGGTAGCCCACTTAGGCTTTCTGTCCAAGGGTTTACACGCAGCTTTCCTACCCTGCAAGCAAGAGGGTTGGGGGAGAAGGAATGTGTGTCTAAAATATGTCACAACAGTTGGTGTCACTGGCCTGTGAGCAGAAGGTAGTTTTAAGACTGCCCTTGCATAGAAATGTCTTCCCAACTAGGGTATTTGTTCCTTCCTGGGAGTGGCAGCCCAGTTGAAAGGTTGATCAAACTTGTTTGTGAGTCTGCTCCGGCCGGGAAAATGGAAAATCAAAAGGAAAGAAGAGTCAGTAAGACAAGACAAAAAAACAAAAGTTGCCCATTGGGGAGTGAGGGTCGCTAAGGAAAGTCAAAGTCGTATAAATAGTTTCCAAATCTCCAAAATACACCTATTTCAACAGGTGGCATTCTGAAAAGGGTTCATGCTGTCACTTTCAACGTCTAAAGGTTTTCCCAAAGGTAGTTTATGAAAGCAAAGACATTCGGCTCCTGCAAGGTGAGGAGAGGGGGGCTGATTGAAATCAACAACAGAAGTAACAGGAGAAAAGGTAGACAAATTCATTAACACGGACACAGCAGTCCCACTAGACTGAAGATTAAACAAGAGACATTAGTCAGATGTTTACATCAAATAGAAAAAACACAGTCTTGGAGCATGACTACAGGTCCTGGGAGGAGGGGAGGAGAGACAGGGTGAGCCAGAAAGGGTTGAGGATAGTCTTTGATAAAATTTTTCTCTTAGATCTTTAAAAGCGACAAACTCTATTCTCTTTATTCTGTGAGTGAATCTTTCCAAGATCTAGACAGGGTGCTTCAAAAAAAAAGCCTCTGTATCTTCCGTTTACTTCACAAAAGTATATTTTCTCTTAAGAAGTAAATCTTTATTACAAAGAACAGTCTTTTGGAACTTGTTGGTGCTGTCACCCAAGGAAACAGGCCGGACAATGGATTGTAAGCTGGAAGCTTGCAGGGCCTTTCCGTGTTGGGGGGGAGCGGGGAGAGGAGGCCCCAAGCAACCTCTGCAGCTGCTATTTATTGAGAACAAAGCCCACCCCCTGAGCCCCACCCCCTGAGCCCCACCCCCTGAGCCCCACCCCCTTCACTGGAGTTCCACAGCTGATCAATTTCCAACTGCCAAAGCCAGATCATTAACATCAGTAACTGTCACTTTGTCTCTGCAAGCCTGCTGTCCCTGTTCCTACACATCTTGTTGCATAGGTTGCTACATAGGTTTTTACATAGATCACTACATATGTTTTACATAAGCAGCTACATATCTTATTACATAGGTTGCTACATATCCTGTTACCTAGGTTGCTATAGAAACTATTCCTATGTCCACTGTTCTTATAAACTGCCATTTTGGAATATATTATAGAAGCATATTTTGGGGTGACATATTTTAGGTTTCTTTAATATACAGTAGAATCTCCCTAGTTGATCACCTCCCGACATTGACTGCTTCCTTAAGTTGACCTAATTTTCATAGACCAGGCATGCACCCTATGTATTCTATGGAAATTGATTATGTTGACCGCCTCCATTTGTTGACCAGTTTGTTATAGTTCCTTTGTGGTCAACTTATTGATTTTCTACTGTATAAAAGTACTAAACAAATTTCATTTTGAAAATTAAATATTTAAAAATATTTTAGAATACAAAAATGTAACTCAAAATAATTTAAAAAAATTAAGTGTAAATGTGTAAGTTTTGACTGTAACTCAAATATGCAATTATTCATATTGTCACTGGAAAATAAAGAAAACAAGAACATAAAATGTTATTTTTGTGAAATGAAGAATGTTAATAGATGAAACAGGAAATTTAGTACTAACATGCAGTAAATACACTCAATTCATGCCTAGAATTTTGTTTTCTGAATAGCTTTTTTTCTATTTTGAAAGGACTCGATATTTTTTACAAGTGAAAAGTAATTATATGTCAAAACATGTCATAAATATATTAAGTTTGGGCTAAAAAAAAAGAGCAGCATTTGTTGTTGTGTTTATTGTTGTGGTTCTTTAATCAATAGTTGATTTCAGCAGCAGCACACTTTTTTCACAGTAACGCTTCTTTGACATTATGTTTAATGCTGTTATCCAAAGACACAAACCTTATCACAATGAGTTATAATTGACTTCTTTTGTCCTTGTACAAGGCTTCATCCTCTCTCCCTTGTCAACTCTGGAGGTGGAGAGAAGGGTGCCATTTACAAGAGTAGTGTCATAAACGGATTATGATGAAATACAACTTCTTTCTTTCAATTCTTTTACCTTGTTTCTCTAATAGTAGAGATTATAAAACAAATTGTCTTCACATCAGAACCAGGTCAAGAGGAATGGAATGGGTCACTGGCTTAAGAATACTACATTATGAAAATTTGGCTGCTTTTATTACACATGAAGAGATAGTTTATCCTTAGGAAGTGAAATAAGTCAGATAGCAGGTTAGAGTTTATAAAGTTTGTTAGGTATGTGGGGTCATGTGTGCGTAGGGGGTGTATGTGTGCACATGTAACTATTCAACACATGTATTTCTACCATCAGAAAGGAAACCCTTATCTTTAGAAAGTTTATCCCTAGAAATGTCAGAGCACCACAGTCAATACACACTAGATTTAAAAATGTGTGCATGTGTAAATTAGATGCCAGATTTCAACTCATATTGTTAGATAACGATATTTTTATATCCACATTTTATCTCCTAGCTATAACTTGTGTATTTATCTTATGCAACTCCCAATAGATCTTGGGATGATAGATCATAATAAATCTCAAAGTATTCAATATGGAGATGATTTATTTGCAATATGTGTTGCAGTTTATTAGTGCTTTGCAGTACATTCCTGACACTGGAGGGAAAATATTATCAGTGTCAGCAATTAAATAAGATATGCATCATTAATTTATTACCAACAATATATGTATTATTTTAGGTGTATATGATTTCATTTACAGGTACATGTGCTTAAAATCACATACATACAACTTTATGAATAAGGTATAGTTTATGATTTTATAAATAATTAGATTTTAAATACAATTTTATATAGGATGATTTCTGGTATGAGCATTTCTTTACATTTAAAAAGGAATTAGTAACTAAACAGCAACATTTTTACTTCCTGAAATCTAGAAACTTTCATACTGTGTGATGCATATGATGCAATATTGATGATAAACATCTGAATTGGGTGTTCATTAGTAGTTTCATTTTTTTGTAAATTTTGTACTCACTGTTAAGTCTTAAAACCAACAGGGCAGATAGGCTATAATGTAAGTCTCCAGTGTATCTCTAAGTACATACGTAGATCTATAAACACAAATTGCATGGTATTATTATGCATATCTAACTGCAAATCACTAGGTCAAAAACAATCTCTCTTCATTCTCCTTAATGTGTATAAGGAGAGCTTTGTTACAGGAAATTGTCAAAAGCAGTATTTCAGTATTATAATCAGATGACATGACTATATTTAATAATGGTAAAATGTAGTCAAATACCATTTTTTGAGTGTAGGAAAAATTATAAAGCACCACTTTTTCAATACTATTTCACCAATTGGTGTTGCTGCTTACACCCCAGAAAGTAAGCTATGTGAAGGCAACCTGAAATCCTTTTTGATACCCCAATTCTTTCCTATACATAGGTTAGCAACTTATGGTTTACATGTTATAAAATGGCCAAATGATAAAGTGAAAATTATCCATTATGCTTAGATTTTTATTTACATCGAAGCAAATATTCTATTTGCTTTTCTTCTACAAGAAAGTAAAATAGAAGGCAACTGTAGGTCTTTACTTCCAGGTAATGCTACATATTAATACAAAATTGATGGAAATCATGATGGCATGATCTATGCTCTTTGGAATTCACTTAGCCACTTTTATTGCATTAATGCATCAGTCAATCAAAGCATCCTAAGAGAAACTAAAGAATTAGCAAGAGCATGCTTAAGATAAGGACAACCATCACGAACCAATGGTTTGGGCAGTTACATGGGCCCAATGCTTAGAAGGGCCCATGTGCATTTAATACTCTGCTGTTGTCATTTAAAAATTCTTACACTAATAATTGTTGAACAAGTGACCTGTATTTTCATTAAATATTGCACTGAGCTCTGCAGAATAGGGATCTAGTTCTGTCTTTTACAGAAAGTCAACACTCTTTACAGAGAGCCCTTAGTTGGTAAATTATTCTAAGAGCCACTTGATGGAAATGTCAGTTGTTCTGTTTTTGTTATTCATTTTCACCTTGAACTTTCCTCATCCCAAAGACTTTAACCTGGAAAATAGAGAGTAAAGTTATCTTTATAAATCCAGTCTCTTACATACTTATGACACTTTTGCTGAACTGAATTTAATCAACTTGCTGTAATACGCAGAGAGCATTTATTGGAAATAATCATGATACTTTTTATAAATTTATATTTGGTCCCATGAAATTATGACAATAAAAGTCATATAAAATATGCATGTTTAATGAATAAATAGCAATTCAGTTTTCTAAGAATGATATACAATAAAATAACAAGTATTTCTGTTTTTTGAAAGTGTTTAAATGGAGGCAAAATAATAACAAAAATAACATTTAAAAATGAGTGGATACTATTAATACTTATCCCATGTAGTGACTATAAATATATAGGCACATGTACAAAGTAATGTTGTAGAGTTCAGAATCTGAGCAAAGTTATTTCTACACTCAAAATCATTCGATTGTTTCTTGTGAGTTTAAACAAGCAGATAAAAATGATCACATTCCTGACTGCTTCCATTTATATTCCTTCTTTCTTGTACTCATTGAATTCCAAATTCTCATGTGAGAATGTTCTTTCAACACACTTTTTTTAAATAAAAACGTCGGTTCATATTCACATTAAAAATAGATAATTTTGGAAGCAATTTTATTTGATTTTCCTTGTTCCATAAGTTTTTATATATTTCAGACAAGGTAAGCCACTTGTTTTAAGAGTTACCTCATTTATCCAACCAGTGGGAAATTATATTCATATGGACTGAAAAATGGTATTTATTTTTAATATCTGAGAGTCAATGACCTTTAATGTTTTATCAAACTGTTAATCTTCCTAATTAGGTAAATCTACTCAGGCAATGCTATTACTACTATCAATAATAACAACTATAGTTCATATTATTTTATTATAAATGTGCATAACAAATACATCCAGTACTTAATGTGTGTTAGGCAACTTAATGTATGCTGGTCAGTTATTAATATTATACATAAGTTAAATTATTTGAAGTAAAAATTGCATCACAGGGTTGTCAGGAAGCTAATATGATAATATATTCAAAATATATATTCATATGTCCCAAGGTAAATATTTATTAATATTTTTTATCATTTTGAACATAGATGGTGCTTCCCACCATCATTGGACATTGTATTTATGTATTTTTCAATTTATTGGTATCTTATCAGTTTGGAGTTTGTTTTAGAAATGTATTATTTTATACATGATACATGGCATCAAATCATGTGCATAAGCTCTGACATGGAAAAGAGAGCAACAAATAGTAAAGGTAGCTGATTACGTAGAGCTAAATGCCTGACCTTGACATTATAAGCACAATTTGTGAAAACTTGCCTAATGCATAGAGCTATTATATTCTTGGCTTGTGTATTTCATTTAATTAAAATTGAAAATATTGTATATTAATAAGATGTAGGAGAAATCTATGGATAAGGAAAAATGTATCTTTATCATGCAGTTTTCTAATATTCCCTTTATAGCTGCACTCTTTTTTTTTTTTTTTTTTATTAAATAATATCTGTGTACAATAATTCAGTCATGGGGTACAGTGTACGGGCTTCAGATACAATCAGAGATATTTTCATCAACCTGATTGTGATAGCATTCAAGAGAATCCAATGTCACTTTGGAAGCAATCAAAATGATCGCCTCTGT
>CAUYRH010132130.1:0-43241 GCA_963574655.1 Perodicticus potto
GCCAGAACCTCCAGATAGGGATGAGAAGAAGTGGACCTGAAGGGAGAAGACTTCAGGCCCTTCTTTAAGAATGAAGACAGAGATTTTGTGTCTTTTGTTACACCTTGGATGGATTCAGAGAACACTCTCCTAAGTAAATTACCACAAGAATGGACAAACAAGCATCACATGTACTCAATACTAATACCGATTAACAGCAACATGCTCACATGACAGAAAACTCAATTAATTCCAGAATCTGGGAGGGAGGTCAGTGGAACAATGTGTGGGTGTAAGGCCCATCTCCTGGGTGAAGGACACAACTACGACTTGGACTTCACCTTACAAATGTAACAGTGTAACCCAACCATATATACCCTCATACTAACCTGAAATTCAAAAGGAAGAAAATAAAGAGAAAGAAATTAGATATTATAGGTATATGTTGTGCCAGTGTTCTAATTTGGACAATTGGAAGGAAAACTAAAGCAGAGGGTGGCTATGACACGCTCTTTATTGAGCTCCAGCAGCTGGTGAGCAACATGGGCGGTTTGCCCATATGCAGCTCCTGGCTGCCAGTGGGGAAGGCTACATGGAAAGTCTACATTCCAGGATCCATAATCCACAATCGGTACAAGGGGAAGGTCCTATACACCATTATACTCAGGGGGACAAAAGAGGCACCATGCCAAACAGCTACAACATAAGCATCATTGTACATAGTTGTGGTTATCTAAGAGCACAAAAAGCCTTCTATTCTATCCCATCTGTCGGGGGTATAGCCGGGAGAGCTGGGACCATCCTTTTTTCTCCCCACACCCAAGGCCATGGGCTAGGAAGCCCAAACATCTTTGTATGTCCCTACATCATTACAAAGACAATTAAAAGATTTTCCAATATATTGAAGGAAAAACATAAGAGGGGGGCAACTTAATTGAGAAGGCTGAAAGACTGATAGAGGCAGGGGAGAGAGTATAGTTTTGATTTCAAACTGAGGAATGAGGAGGACTGCCTAGCAGATGCCTAAGGCTTGGGCAATGGGACTTTGGGGACAGAGAGAAATTTGGAAGTCTTTCAAGTTGATAAATGAAGCACTCTGAGACAGAGCTTTCTTTGAGAACTTGCCAAGAGATAGAGAAGAATGAAGGCATAAAGGTATAGTTTTGGAAGAAAAGCCAAAATAGGAGTAGAAAATGAAATAGAAATAAATCAGAGAGGGAAAGCATGTGCTGAAATGTGGCCAGAGCAGAAAGATAGTACCGAATCTGGAAAACCAATGGGATAGGATCTCCTTTGTAAAGGAGACGGTAATCAATCTAGACTCTAGTACATTGTTGCAATCATGTCAAATTCTTCTGAGATTATGGGGGATGAATAATGAGAAAGTGGTTTGGATTTTGCCAGAAAGGTATCATTAATTACATTCAAAAGTGCATTTTCAGGAAGCAAAAAGGGCAATAGGTAAAGAAAAAGAAGGAATAGATGCTAAAAGAACAAAATAAAGGATAAAGTAATTGTTGTAGGTTGAAAAGCTAACAAGACCTTTCCTTAGTCATAATTGCAGTACATACTGCATACATGTCTTTTCTGACCTTGCAAGTAGTCTGGTACTCAGCTAAGGGTCCAGGTTTTATTATTCAGTCTCTATTTTTGGAGCCTGGCACAATTCCTGCATGTTGTGAATATCTGAGTTTTACTTTGGAAGATTGTCACAGAGTGAAAACAGAGATAGAAGAGCGATAATAAGGAAACAGTAATCATTAACAAATAATATAATCATGTGCTTGTTTGCTCATATTTTCCAAACTGCATAAGAAGTATCAGACCATATATAAAGAGAGGGAGCCACAATTGTAGATACGAAGGAAAAAGGCTCAGTTTGTATGAAGTAGTGCAGAAGGGACATCTCTTTATCTGGAAAGCAGGTAGAGAGAAGAGACATCCCTAACGATGTTCTGTAGGAAACAAACCGAAGCAGATTGGATGAAATGATTTCACTTATCTTGAACAAAGAGAGAGGTGAATAGGCCAAGGATAGCTGGTATTTGACTACTGTTGGAGATGTTTTCATATTTTTTTCGGGTACTGGCACTTGTGCATATGTCTCCCATACATTTTTAAGAGATTTTATTTATTGAATGCAGTTATTACTGTCCTTCCTTGGATGCAGCTGAAAATGCCGATTTATAACAGGCTTAATCATCTAATAATTTTTTATATAATTTGTTTATTTGATGTGTAACTGCATCTGCCAAAAATGGAATGTTCAAATATTGCATTTGTAAATCTACTTCAATTTGAAATGGATCCAAAAGCTGTGCTTAGCAAGATAGGCACCCTTTTTCATGTTTGCTTGGTAAGTACATCCATTTAATGGTATAATACAATGTCAGTTCTTTGCCCTAAGACTTATCGTCCATCCTTAAAACTTCTCTTCTGCCACTCAATTATTATATTTCAACATCCTCTTAAATTATGGAGAAGTTGCTTAGTTTCCCCACCTTCAACTGAAAATAGCATTTTCAGATTGCCTGATCTCTGTCTAGGGCATTACAAATCAAAATAATAAAAATGCGACCCTGCCACCAAGATGTGTCAGGCCAGCGTATAGACAGAGGGGTACTTAGTTCTATCTCACAATTAAAGAGGAGCTCATGGAACGATCTTATAGGAGGTGTCAATGAAAAAGATGGCTTTGTCACAGAATAATCTCCTAAATCAAAGTGATCGCTAAGCTATTCACTGCACACATGCAGTCTTTTCTTTCATCTGTTTTTAAAAATTTTTTTAATGGTTTTGAGACAGCGTCTCACTTGGTTGCCCGATGTAAAGTGCTGTGGTGTCATCATAGCTCACAGCAACCTCAGTCTCTTGGGTTCAGGAGATCCTTTTACAGGTGCCTACTTTTTGCTTGGCTAGTTTTTAAATTTTTGGTAGAGAAGGGTCTTGCTCTTGCTGAGGCTGAACTTGAACTGAGCTCAAGCAATCCATCTTGCCTCTGCCTCCCAGAGTATTGAGATTACAGGTGTGAGCCACCACTCCCTGCCTTGTCTGTTTTGATATAACTCTAGATATCACATAGTGGTATTATTTTTTGAGTTACATTATTTCATTTTTACCCAATCAAAGTTGAACAGTGGGCTAACTCAGTGAGTACAAGACTGAGAAAAAGTAACAGGTTGAGAGAAAGGCATCCTTCACATCTCTGAGAAGTACCTTTACCTTCTGATGGTCTGATAGCGCATTCCCTTCTTACTCCCTTTGGTGGTGTGATAGAATGAGCAGGTTCAAAGACAACAAAACAAAACAAATTCATTTGATACTAACAATGTGAACTCTCCAGCTAAGAGCAGGTGAGAAGCTAATTCCCTGACCAAGAAGCTCCCACTAGCACAGAGTCCTGCCCTTCCCCCTCCAGTGTATGTGCAGGGAGGGTGGTGTGTCCTCTCCCCGTAGCACTTTCCGCAGGGCTCAGGGTCTCTAACGAGGCGAGCTTGGGTGTTTCCAGGATTCTGGTACTCCTCTGTGCATGCTTCCTCTCAAGGACCCCAGGCTTTATGACTCTACTGTACATACTCTGGGTGCTTGAGTCTCCCAGGACACCAGACTTCCTCTCCCATGCCTTCTGCTGACTCTTGGCTGCTACCTGACTCCCTTTGTATGGATGGATTACCATGTTCTAGTTTGGGCTCCTTTTGTTCTTGGGGTGAGATTTTACTCCTGTGCAGAGGGGGCAAGTCTCTGCTGAAGAAGAGTGCTTTGGGGGAAGACAATAAAATAATTCTAGGAGAGAAAATGGGGATATGAGAGGCAAATCTTAGCCAAGAGAAAGAGAATTTATTTCTCTCTATTGGTCTCAATTCTCTTGCCTGGACTTTGTTGTGTGTATATACTTTTTATTTATTTATTTATTCTTACTTTTTTAACATTTCATATTATTATTGGTATATATATGTTTTGGTTACATGATTTGCTTTTGTACATTTTAATTCAAAGTTACAAGGGTGCCCTTCACCCAGAATGTGTGCATTGTACCAGTTCGGTGTGAATTACTTTTTGAAATGATAATATTCAAGTAATATGAATATAGTACAGTACATGTGTCCTAGATTCAGCAAGGGCAGATTTTGAAGTTGAAACGAGGTCTTTCTTCAGTCTGGCCCTTCAGCTGAACCTGGGATCTGGTGATTCTCCCCTGTGACTGTGTGGCTGCTCACCACCTCTTCTTCCTTAGCAAGTGCTTCTCCAGGGGAAGTTCATACACCATCTGTTTCAGAATCCCCTGGGTGAGGATGGGAGGAGCCCACAAAAATTCATATTCCTAGGCCTAGCCATCATGCCAGATTCAGTATGTCTGGAGTGACCCTGGAAATTTTTATTTCTAGATAGCATTCCAGTGAATCTCATGCTTCAAAAGTTTGAGTCACTAATAGCCTAAGTTTAATCTATCACTATGGACATCACCTTAATTAGTTTAGCTCTTTTTTTTATATTGAAAAGGATGGCATCCAGGAACAACCTTAATTTTCAGAATCTTTACCAACAGAAATTTAAATCAATAAGCAAAACCTCATAATAGGCACAATGGCAAAAAGGTAAAAAGAGGAATGAAGTGAAAATATCATGAGGAAACCAATGCATGCACGTGAAAATATCATGTACTTAAGGAATCGCTTTAATGCAAATTTCAGCATTTGTAGTCGTTTCAACTGTTGCCTATTTTCTTTTTTTTTTTTTCTATTTTTTTTTATTGTTGGGGATTCATTGAGGGTACAAGAAACCATGTTACACTAGTTGCATTTGTTGGGTAAAGTCCCTCTTACAATCGAGTTTTGCCCCCCAAAAGGTGTGGCACACACCAAGGCCCCAAGACCCCGCCCCCCTCGCTCCTTCCCTCTCTCTGCTGTTGCCTATTTTCTTAAATAAAATATATTGTTTGCCAAAGTTTGCCTTAGTGGAGAGCTGGAGAGCATTTCAGGTCAACACAGAACCTTTTGTGTGGCTTTTCTTGCTAGAGATTGGAAGATAATGGCAGGTTATTTTTTCACCTGAACTCTTTTTCTGGAGCTCTTGTCTTTTGAAAATGCTGACATTTTTCAGAAATAACCATGCAACCATAGTCCCATTTATTGATGGCCACTCCGTTTGTAAGATGCTTCGTATACTTCTCTCAAAGTCATTCTGTTTGTTGTTTGAATTATTATCATCCACGTTTTGCATAATATGATATTGATAACTGCTCTTCATGTGCATTGATTGCCTTGGTGTCTACTATACACAGGCACTATTTTGGGTGCTGGGAATATAGAATCAACAAAACACACATTCCCTGCCTATAGGATCATTATATTTTGAGATGAAACAGACAAGTGAGTAAAATTTTAGTAAGCAGGGTAATGATTTCAAGCTCTATAAATATGTGCAATTTTAAAATGATAAACAATCAAAAACATGAAAAAGGATACGTGAAGAAGAAATTGATAAGTTGAACTTATACTTTAAAACTTTTGCTCTGCAAAGGGTAATGCTAAGAGAATTAAGGTAAGGCATAGAGTTGGAAAAAATATTGTAAATTACATAGCTGAGGAAGAACTTGTATCTATAATTTACAAAAGATTTCTTCATGTTCAACAAGATAATGAACATTCCAATGAAAAAATGGGGGAAAGAGTAGAAGAGATTCTTCACCAAAGAAAATACACAGATGGCAAAGAAGCTTAGAGAACAATGGTCATCATTGTTTGTGATGGAGGAAATGCAAATTAAGCAACAAGAGATTTTACTACATACTGACTAGAATCGCAAAAGTACCTACAAGTTACAATACCAAATGCTGGCAAGATGTAGAGTAACTGGAGTTCTTATTAATTTTGGATACAAGATGATACAGCCATTTTGGATGACAGTTTGCCAGAGATTTTTAAAAAACTAAAGATAGAATTCCTTTATAATCCAGTAATAACAATCCTAGGTATTTATTCCACTAATTTGAAACCTTACATCTATCTACATGACATCACCTAACCCTATTCCATTCTTTAAATGTTTTATTTTAGATTAATTTTAGATTTTTAGAAAATTTGCAAAATAGTACAAAAAACTATCATATACTCCACACCCAGTTTCAGCTGTCATTAACATCTGACATTATTATGGTACTTTTCTCACAATTAATGAACCAACATTGCTAGATTTATTAATTGAGCTGAACACAATAGTAAAAAAAAAATTGCAAACCCTTTTGCTGATATGCTTAGCAAAATGGCAAGAGCAAACACAGTGTGAATGCTGAACTATTCTTATTCTTAAGCTGACTTGCAAAGAATCGTGAATTATATCTCTGTATGAATAAAAATCAGAAATCTAGTTTAGAAGATTGTCAATTCAGGACTGTTTCCTTTAATACTCTTTATTGAGATCTAAACTTGTCAGTCTAAGTAAAGCTGTTCTTGCCTTTACAGAAAATATTTAAAGAGGCAGACAAGGATATACAAAACACAGAAAGAAAGAAAAAAAAATCCGTGGAAAAGAAAAAAGACAAATAAGGTCAGAGACTCAAGAGAAGCCAGGAAAGTGGCTGAGGAGCATGTGTGTTAATGTCGAGGCATCGTGGACAGACCCTGCACCTGAGGGCACATCCATAGGAGGCTTGTGAGGGGTGGAATTGGCTTTGCAGAGGACTCAGGTTCAAATTCCAGCTCTGCAAGTTTTGTGGTGGCTGTGTCCTGCGACTTGAGCAAGTTTCTTATCCTCTCTGCATCAGTATTTTCATGAGTTCCTTGAGACTCATCATACAGTCACTCCCATGACTGTTGTGAAAAGCAGATGACAGGATGCAGGGAAAGTGCTTAGCAGCAGACCTAGCACACTGTGGGCTTGAAAAACCTGGTGGCCATGGCCTTCATCATGCCCATCTCTGTTACTCTTGCTACAATTGGGCAACAGATTGGCTTTTAGGCTAGTTCACAGAACAGTTTTAAAGTTTATGGCAATATGATATTTCTAATTATAAAATAAAATGATCTTTCAGGTAGATCATGAAATCACCTCTGTTTCATTTGTAATTCACCTTGTTTTAGAGAAAATTCCTTAAACAGAACATTTGATTCCAATCATACCAAAAAGAATTGTTATTACCACATAATGATAAAAAAACTGGGTTATCAAGCATTTCTTCTTCAATGGCTAAATTCAATCAAAAATACATTTGACATAAACATCTTGAATAAAAATAGATAAGATTGTTCAAGATGAAGCTGATTCACCGATGCTTCCCTAATTATGACATATGTCATTGACTTGATGCAAACCAGACAGTCTTCATTAGCTCTGGACCCCTCAGAAACTGAGACTGAGTGAGCATGTTTTTATATGCAACTCTGCTTTTGAAAAGAAAATCAATGGGGTAAGGGAAAAGCATCGGAAACAAAACTGAATCTTGCTAAGTGCTTCCTAATAAAAGATCCCAGAAGACCAGCCCTCTGGAGTGACTTATAAGCAAAATGAATATATCAGACCATACAATAAATTATGCCACTGTGGGCTTGTGGGGCTAAGGAAATATCTCAGTCAGTAGAAGCTGATAATGAACTTCCTGTTAAAATAGATAAAAATGCAGAGATAGGAAAAGCAGGAGATGAACTTTCTCTTTTTAAACAGAGAGTCAAAATGCCTGATAATTATGCCTACTTTTATGTTCCCCAAATCTAAAAATAATGAAGACTCATCCCTCTACTGGAGCTTTTGGTCCCTTCCCCTTCCACCTTTTGGAGGACTCTGCTTGGATGATCATCCTAACTTTAAATTATCGTTTTTTCCCTTTCTACTGGAACAGGACAAACAGCATGCCAACCTATAACATATAAAAACAAATAAAAAAAACCTTACCTGATTCTAAACCTCCTCTAACAGCTGCCCCAATTTTTTGCTTCTTTTAATCAAAACTTTGCAAGAATAATCCATGCTTATTCATTCCATACCTCACGGTCATTTACCTTCTTTTCATTGTACAATATAATTTATGCTAAACACATGAAGCGTAACAAGGATACCAGTGTACTTATCCCCCTGCTTAGGCAATAAAACTGCTAAGCAACAGAAGTCATGCTCCTTGCTCCTCCGTCTATATTTACTTCCTCCCTCTCCCAGGACCTGTCCTTGTCTAGACAGCCACAGTCCTGAATTTGGTAACCGCATTTCCCATGCGTTTTCCCCATCATTTTATTATAAAAATGTTTAAGCCTAAAGCAAATTTGAAAAAAAATTACAGGGAATGTCAGTACTGCAAAACCACCATCTAATTCTGCTGTTAACACTTTGATGTACTTGCTCTATCATAAGTCTATTTGCCAGAAGTTTTAAAAATAAATTTGCTGCTTTTGAATTGGCACGTTCCCACCCATCCCATTCTGGCCCTCTTATCAGTCCATGAGACCTGCTCTGGTGTAAGGCATTTTTCTGTCTAAATCTTTACTTAACTTCTCAATAGCATCATGTATTTTGAGTACCCACCCCTTATCCCTGGGTCATCCCCTTTTCTTGTCTATCTTATGTTCTGTAATACCTCTTTTTCTTTCTACTTCTTTCTGGTCTCATATAGTTTTGGGATTCTGAAAATTGGAATTTCCTAGGGCTCAGACCTAGACTTGCTTTCTTCCTTCCTTCTTCTCATTTTTTTTCCTATCAATTACTTCACTTTATATACCAACAATAACAAAATTTGTGCTTTCTACTTCTGGGCCTTGGCTATAAATACGTCTATTTAATATTAATAGATATTAATATTATATCTATTAATACTGTCCAAAAATACTCTCCCTCATTTTTATTTCCCCCTTTAGAGATGGAACTAACAACCTAGCTGCTTAAGTCAATAGTGCTAGAATTATACTTTATTCCTTTTTGTTCCTTAGTCCTTGAATCCAAAGCAAGAAGTTAATTTGTCAGCCAAGCTCTAAAGTACATATTAAATCTATTCATTGTAAGGCAGTGTAGCACAGTTATTAAGAGCAGTTTGTGGAAATATACAGCATACATTTTAAACTTGACTCTGTCATTTATTAACTATGTGATGATGGATAAATCATTTAATCTCTTGTAGGTCTCAGTTTTATCATCTGAAAAATGGAAATAACAATACCTAGAACCTGTATTTTGTATGGAGTGATTGTTAAGACAGGCCACTTAAATTGGTAACTGATACATAGGAAACATTTAAATGCTAATTAAAGACATTTGCTCAGAAAGGCCTTTCCTAATCTCTCCATTAATAACAAGATAAGAAGATAGGAAATACAGTGAAACCCTGTAAGTTGATCACCCAAGAAACTGTAACAAACTAGTCAACATATAGGCGTCAACAAGGAACTAGGCCTACTGTACTGATACCTACATGCAGGGCATGTCTGGTCTGTGAAAATTAGGTCAACTTAAGGAGATTGTCAATGTAGGGAGCTGGCCAACTATAGAGATTCTACTAAAAGATTTATTTTAAGAAATTGGTTCAACACAGTTATGAGAGTTAAGTCCAAAATCTGTAGGGCATTCTAACAGGCTAAAAACTCAAGCAAGAGTTCTTGTGACAGTCTTGAATTTCTTCTCCGGCAGGCCTTCCAACAGGTTAGATGAGGTTCACTCATATTATCAATGATAATCTCCTTTAAGGAGATGTTAACTATATCCACTAAATGCCTAAAAAGCAATATCTAGCTTAGTCGTTGATGCATAACTTAGACTTGGCCAAATTGACATATTAAACCATTATAATAGGTCATAATTTAATAAGTGATTCCTTGCCCATTTCAAATAATTACACAGAGATAAAAGGATTTTTCCCTAAACTTTCCACAACACAATGCAGTGCTTATGACTTTGCTTTTAAAAATAGGTTGCCTCTTGGTGCTTTTAAAGATATGACTTATCCTTCATAAAACTAGAAGATAAGCAGAAAGCTATGTTGTTTTTGTTTTTTTTTTGAGACAGAGTCCCACTTTATCACCCTTGGTAGGGTGCCCTGGCATCACAGCTCACAGCAATCTCCATCTCCTGGGCTTAGATGATTCTCTTGGCTCAGCCTTTCAAGTAGCTGGGACTACAGGTGCCCACCACAACGCCCAGCTACCTTTCTGTTGCAGTTTGCCGGGGTTGGGTTTGAACGCCCCACCCTCTGTATATGGGGCTGGCTGGCATCCTACCCACTAAGCCACAGGCACTTCCCTTCTTTTCTTTTCAGACAGAATCTCACTATGTTACCTTTGGTAGAGTGCTATGGCATCACAGCTCATAGCAACCTCCAACTCTCGGGCTTAATCGATTCTCTTGCCTCAGCCTCCTGAGCAGCTGGGTCTACAGGCACCTGCCACGATGCCTAGCTATTTTTTTTTTTTTTTTGGTTGCATTTACCATTGTTGTTTAGCAGGCCGGGGCTGGGCTCAAACCCGCCAGCTTTGGTGTATGTGGCCAGTGCCCTACTCACTGAGCTATGACCGCTGAGCCAAGCTATATATTTTTTAAGTAAATATTTGAATAACACTCCCATTTTGGGTCAAGCCTATATTTTAGGTTCACTTTTTCTATCATTTCAATATGCATGACCATTAGGATTTAATGAATTGTTGGCATGATTTATCTGAAGTTATATTTTTTAAAACTTATTTTAGGAACTCAAGAGAAGCTCAAGTTTCGTGGTGCTGTTAAGCCAATCTAGCCTTCTATTTTGAATTTCTGAAAATAACTAATGCTCTGTACATCTATGTCTTATTTTTGAAACATTCTTAGTGTTTCCCTTGGTACTTTTTGTGCTCTAGTGAATGGAATAAAATTTTATCTCAAATGTGATTGTCTTTTTTTTTTAATAATTTTATTAAATCATAATTGTGTACATTGGTGCAATCATAGGGCAGAATGTGCTTCATATACAATCAAAAACATTTTGATTGTACTGTGAGAGATAGCCCTCATAGCATTTTCTTAATCACTATATTTTTAAAGCATAAAAAATATTTAATATCAGGCGGCTCCTGTGGCTCAAAGGAGTAGGGTGCTAGCTCCATATACTGGAGGTGGTGGGTTCAAACCCAGCCCTGGCAAAATAAATAAATAAATAAATAAAAATAAAAAAAATTAATATTATTGCCTTTTGAAAAACTCTTAAAACATGTACAGTATTGGAATGGGCTGCAGTTTGTTGTTTCTTATAATAATTACATTATAGTTCCCTGATATAGAATCATATCAGAGTATTTAAAAGATAAAAGGTCAAACGGATTAAATATTTACATTCATCATCTTTTAGTATTGGCAGAAAGGAAAGAAACTCATTAGTTTACTTATAATCGTGGGCTTCATGAACTAACTGCTTTTGGTAATTTCTTAAATATCACAGTTAAAAATATTGACCTAATTCTCTATGGGCATTCTTGAAATGGTAGCCATCATCTACAATATTACCTAATAAATTTTAAATATGACCTTTCGATATAAATGTGAGTGTTATAACTAATACTTCTGTTTTCCATGCCAGAAGCACTAAATAATAAGTGGTTGCCCTTCTTGGTATAATACTCTCTTGAAAGATCCTGTGTATTTTGTTTGTTTGTCTCCAGAAAAGCAAATCAGAATGGTGCTGTCATTAATTAGGCTGTGTTTCTCGGAGCAAGCCTAATTTTATCCCTGGTCTTAACATCTCATCTAGGAAACAAAATCTTCAAATTGTGTGTTCTCTAGTATCTGTTTGAGCTATTATTTTTGTCTTGTATTTTAAAAATAAGGAGAGGATGAAGAATTAAGACTGAATTGTTCATCTCTGTATTGTGTTCTGATTAGTCCACCCAGTTATGGGATAGCCCCTGTGGGGCTTCCATTCTCCTTGTGAAAGCAAGACAAGGGCCAGGAGAGACACTGGGAAACCAGTCAAGTACAAGCATTTTCAAGAAAAATACATCCCCCTCTTGCAGAGGTTCCTTCTGGCTTTTTTATTTGAGCATTGGGAAACAGATCATGACATTGTTCACAAGTCCTGATCTGAGGACAAAGAGTAGATTTCACGATTTTTATTAGCTTTTGTTTCAATTTTGTGTCAGTTACCCTTTGCCTAGAATGTTCTGGAGTTTAGGCAGCAAAGACTTTTAGATGGTAATAGAAAAAGTGTGCAGATAATTTGTCTACTTCTTACAGTGTTTAGTTAGGACCTACTAAAAATCAACATCTTTTGATTCATATTTATATTTTATTAAAATGAATATAATATGATTAATATGAATATAATCTTGAGAATGTTTTCTTTCTTTCTGCTCCCATGCTCAGCTTTCAATAAAAAGATAAATTCTGATATATGAGCTTAATAATAATGATTTCAAATCCAGTTCTAATGAGGTTTTGGTTGTTCACGATTTTGTGTTGCTGATTTTGATTCTGAGTGAGTATCTCCTATGCGAAGAGTGCCAGGGTGTTTTAGAAGTACTTTCAGGGCCTATACAAACTGTTTTTATTTAGGATTAGCTGTTTATTTAGGATTAGCTGTTTAGTTTAGAACTTTAATTAAATTGCTCTTGTCCCAGTAGTCTCAGACCTTATTCAAGTTCTTATTACATCTTTCAGATATTTGGAAATAGTTCTATTACAATCTGACAGTTCGTGATTGACAATGGAGATAATTTGATCCATCCATCCTTTTTATCTTTCTTTGTTAATAATGCCTCTATTGCTTACATTTTTAATCTGATTTCTTTATAATCTTCAGTTTGAATTTCCCTAAGATAAAATGAAATTATAAACTCAAATCAGTTATTCCAGGTGAAGAGTGAGATGAACACTACTGTGTATGTCCTTGTTTTGTTGAATAATTCAACTTTATATTCATCTTGCACAGACTCTGATATTTTCCTTTCATGCAGCAGCAATTGGTTTGAATTTATGGCACACTTTGATCCCCAGCTTCTTTCTGTATAGCTTTTTCTCCCTTGACTTTTTCATCCAGAACAATAACTGTTTTGGCATTTATGATTGGTATGGTTTTTTTAACCTAGATTGTCAGTATTGCCTGTTTATATCCTATCTTTCTCTTTTATTTCAGAGGGCATCACAAGGTATAAGGTAGCATTTGCATTAGAAGTACTAAACTACTTCTTATTTCTTATATCGCTTTCTACCATCTCTGCATAGTGGCATTATTTTTTCATCTCTATGGTAGTCATCACCAAACAATATGATCTGGTAATACCATTTATCTGTTTTGTAATAAAGCCCTAGTCACTGGAGGCACCTGTGGCTCAGTGGGTAGGGCATGGCCCCATATACCCAGGGTGGTGGGTTCAAACCCCGCCGCAGCCAAACTGCAATAAAAAATAGCTGGGCGTTGTGGCAGGTACCTGTAGTCCCAGCTACTCGGGAGGCTGAGGCAAGAGAATCACCTAAGCACAGGAGTTGGAGGTTGCTGTGAGCTGTGATGCCACAGTACTCTACTGAGGATGACATAGTAAAACTCTGTCCCCACCCAAAAAATTGTCATAGTCCCAGAGCCATATAATTTTTGATATGAAAAGGAATGCGTGGCTTGTTGATATTCTAAAGATAAGGAATTTAACTTTTAGAAATTTCCCATTAGATTTCACAACTCATTAGAGGGAGAATAAAGCTAGAACATGGGTTTTCGGGTATGACAGTCTTTGTTCTGTGTCAACATAAAGTTATCAAATGGATATAAGATGTGTTTTAAACGTTTTGTGAGCTGTATGGTACATGGAATGCATTAGGACTAGATTTGAGGCAACAACTCATTTTGTTCATCTTCTCTCCTCCATCAGAACAGGAACAATGAAATGGGTCAAGGACAAACAGGCTGATGATATCCGTAGGAATAAACAGGTATATAGTTAGACGATGTTTAGAGTGGGTCCACATACAAGGGGCAAAGCATGCTATAACTTAGGTCACCAATTGTCACTCATTAATTGAACAACTTATAGTAAATTGTGATTAGCAATATTTATGAATCACCTTTAATTCAATAAGCAATATTTCATATTGAAGAATACTATCCTCTAAATTTAAATGTAACACAGAACTACAGGCAAAGAATCACTAATGGAGTGATTCAACAATATCACTTGTTGAATATGTTTTATTCAACAATAAAAGTATGATATTTTTACATCAGCTGTAAGTATATGAAGAAGATTACAACATACATAGGTTGAAGTTTAGTTATATTGAAAACCACAGGGCAAAATTACTGTTAAAATTACACATCACTAGCATTATTCAGACAACTCACAACAGAATAAGTTGATAATAAAGCAGCTAAGGAAATTGAGATTTATAATTAAAATGCATAATTGAAGCTATCAGTACTTATGTCCAGTAATGGGCTTTGCTCTCCAAAGCATTTCCTTTTCCTCCTGGCATAAAAGTAAACTACATTTACCACCCTCCTTTGTACTTGGGTGAGGTCACTTGGCTGGATTTCCTCCAGTAGGTTGTTCACAGATACGATGTAAGCCACTTCCATTCCCAGCCTTGAAAACACTCAAGACATCCTCTACCTTCTTTCTTCTCTGTTAAATGAAGAGAATAAGTCCAAGACTCTGAGGCCCTAGCATGGAATCATTGAATAAATGGTGTCAGAGTACTTAGATTGCCACATTTTCTCATCATTACACTAGTCCTTTATTAGACTGTGGCAAGAGGGAGACATATACTTTTATTGTGTTTAATGGTTGAGGTTGGGTAATTTCTTACAGCATGTAGCCCTGATGAGCATTAAAATGAAAGTTCATAAAATTGCATCCATAAGTAGCAGAAAGAATTCATCTACAGGAAATAAGGGCAGTATTTACATTCCTTGAGAAGTTTGAAGGCTCACCAGGGGAAGCCTCACTGGTTCTCTGAAGGCCACAGAATAGCCTTTGAGATTAGAGTGGTCCAGAGAAAAGGAGAAATAAATGGGTAGCTTAGAGAAAGATTTCCTAGAGATTTGTGAATAGGGTCTTCAAAGTGCATTTTTTTAACTTTGTCTTTTCATATATGGACTAAAACCAGAATGTGGCTCCTATAGTTGAGGGGATGAGCTAACCCTTGAGTTTGTGTAGGTAAAGAGCTAGTAGAAAGGCTTAAATAAAGGTGATCTGCCATGCTAAGAAAGATGTGGACCAAAACCTGGGATGATGACAGGATAGAGTTACTTTGGTTACAGTCGATGTATGTGTTAGAAACAGTGGGATGATTAGAGGTTATGGTAAGAGCCAGGGGAAAAAAGTAGACCTTAAGGTTTTGAGTTATTTCATTCATAATGATTTAAGCAAAAATCTTAAGTTTTTGGTTTATTCTCAAAAACATGGTGGTGGCTCACACCTGTAATCTTAACACTCTGGGAGGCCGAGGTGGGAGGATTGTCTGAGCTCAGGAGTTCGAGACCAGACTGAGCAAGAACAAGACCCTGTCTCTAAAAAAATAGCTGGGTGTTGTGGCCGGTGCCTATAGTCCCAGCTATCTGGGCGTTGTGGCCGGTGCCTATAGTCCCAGCTGAGGCAAAAGGATCGCTTGAGCCCAAGAGTTTGAGGATGTTGTGAGCTATAATGGTGGCACTCTACCCAAGAGCAGCAAAGTGGACTCTGCCTTAAAAAAAAAAAAAGAAGAAGAAGAAGAAAAAGAAGGAGGAGGAGGAAGGAAGAAAGAAGAAAGGAAGAAAATATTTGTACCCAATGGGGTTAATGTGAAATGAGGTAATATATGTGAAATAAATATTTTATTTGATTCTTATGTCAAACAACTGTTGACCATTAGTTAAAATGATATATATTTTCTTTAAAAATTGCAGAAGAAAAAAAGTGTGTCTTCCCTTTGTTATACATTTTCAGGGACATAAGTTACTAATACTTTTTTTCCAAACCATACAAGTTAGTTGCATTCTCTGAATTCAAATATTTATTCTCCTTAGAAATATCCCAGATATTTTAAAATATTCCTTTACTTACGTAGTTTTCCAGCTTTGACATGTATCAAAATTGCCACGGAGGGCTTGTTAAAATATAAATTCCTCGTGGACATTGTGCAAGATGTTGTGGGGAGGAGAGAGAGAGATACAGACAGACAGACACAGAAAGCTGTTCTTTGACATCCTGACTGCCTTCCTAGTGAGTTCTATCCCTACACCCCTGCATACCCAAACAATTCAGAAAACACACCCATCTTCCCTGCATTGGAGGATGGCTTTAGCTGAGAGTAACATTTCTTCCCACAAGACTATGGCAAAATCCTACTTAATCCTGGAGATACAGTTTAAAGCCCATCTCCAGAAAGGCTTCTGCATTTCTGTAATGAACAGTGATTCGTTTCTGTCTACCCTCTACACTTTAAAGCATGTATTCTGTCTTGTTTGGGGTTATGTTTCTTACATACTCTGTCCCCTTTTCTTTTGTCCCATTCCTGAGTTTAAAATTACTCAGAATATTCTCCTTTGTGTGCATTTTCAATGCCTAGTATGCACATTGCTATTACTAGGAATCTATTTTTTAAAACAAAGTCATTCTTTGGAACTTATCCAGCCTTTGTTTGTATCTTGAAAAAGAACACAGTAGATATTCAATAACTACTTCAGACTCATTGAGTATAAAATAGCATCACTTGCCCCAAATTTTCAATTATAAAACAAGGTATTGTTTCTTCGGTTTGAGGATTAAAGTTTAGGAGCGATTTATTTAATATGAAGCTTTAGACACATAAAATACCCCCTACACACACACACACACACACACACACACACTCACTCACTCTTATGCCATGTTGCCCAGAAGAGCCCACCTCATGCTCTTGTCAAGCTGGAAGCAGGTTGTATGAATGTTCTTGAGGTTTCTTTCTTATAATAAATTTTCCTCCCCCTTTAATAAAAATTCAACAGTCCTGGCTTAGGTTTCTCCTGGTCCTCTTAACTTGTTACATGCAGTCTGATGTTGCTATCTTAACAGATTGAGGCCTCATTTGATTTTGCAAAATGGAGGGTGATTTAATCAATCAGTTTCCCCTGGGCCCACTGGCTAAGATGCTTGAAGGACTGACATGCGCAGAGCTGGCCAGACTGCAGGCCACTTCTGGTTCTATTGAAATGATGTCCCCATAAAGCCAGTTGATAATATTTTCATCTTGTTTCAGCAACAGGGTCTTTAATCAGATCAAGTCTCCAAGAACTTCTGGATTAAATACCTGTTTAAAATTCCTTTCATAGTCTGTCTTGATTTAGCCATTAGTAGAGATTAACACCCAGCACTGTCCTTGTGCCTTCTAGTTATTACAAGGAAGGCTTATTTTGTAGCTGTCTTTAAGCATTAAATTTTGAAGTACTGGCCTCATAGCACAAACCTTTAGACATTCTTCCTCAAAAGATAAGTTTAGGAAGCCTTCCCAGAAGAAATTAAATTTGAACTGATCTTGTGAGTAATTAGGTGTTCTCCAGTGGAGCAAAGCCTAGAATGGCACCATGATTAATTTACCCGTTATTATTATATTTTAATTGTATCCTTTGACCTCAAGCAGTTCTGTCCAGAACTTTGTGCAATCAAAGGACTATTCTCCATCTGTGCTTTCTAACATGGTGCCCATTCACCACATGTGGCCGTCAAACACTTAAAACCTGACAAGTGTCCCTGAGAAACTAAGTTTTTAAACTAATTTAGTTTTACTTAATTTTCACTATTCATCTTATTGGGAAGCATAGATGAAAAACAGTGGCCAGTTTTGCTTCTTCCCTGCAGGGGACATTTGAAATGTCTGTTGACATTTTGGGTTGTCACAGCAGGGGAGTGCTATTAGCATGTGATAGGTAAAGGCAGGGATGCTGCTAAGCCTCCTGTCATACAGAGGATGCCCCTTACCACACAGAGTTATGCAGCTCAGAATGTCATCGGTGCTGAGGTTGAGAAAGCCTGGCCTGCAGTCTGAGCCCTCTTAGACGAGGGCTGCTTTCCCTTCTCAGTGCCTGGCATTGTGCTCTGTCTATATTATGTGGTGGATTAATAATTTCTCTGAATTGCAGAAAAACATCTGAAACAACAGAGACCAACTGGACAATATCCCAAACACTGAAATGCTTCATTTTAAAGTAAATGCAGGGCAGTACAACACTTAGGAGACATAAAATGAAAGTAATAGTGTTTGTCACCTCACTAAAGCAGCAACTACAACAAGTGACGGAAATACTAAAGATGAGCAGGCATACTGTGGAAGTCCTGTCTGTACATAGTGAAGTATAGTCACTGCACATAAAATTGCTTCAGATTATTAAGGCAACTGTATAAGCATGCATACTTAACATTGCCAAAATATGGGCAATCTATTTTTAAATCAACACAAGGGAAAACCATCTATATAAAACAATATTCACTTTGTTAGTTAAATAAGGTTTTCTTTATTTTACGGTTGAGAGGGGTGAGACTCAGATAACTTATCTAACTAGCACTAGTTATGACAGCTAGTAATATTAGCAGCAGCTGTTGGTTTCAAAATCGATTCTAACTTCAAAGAAAGTGAAATCAATCCCTAACTGGTATACAAGCTTTCTATGTTTTTAAATGAAAAAAATGATTGCAGAGAGTTTAGGAGAATTAACAAGTAACACAATTGGTGGCAGATCAAGAATCAGAATTCAGATCAAGCTGAATGACTTCTGTCCCTATGAAATTTATAATCTCAGCCTACTTTTTGTCACTTAAAGACAAAACAACTTTTGTTTTGCTTTGTTTCATTTTTCCAAGTCAAGCTACCTATTATGTGGTGAGTCAGATTGGTAAAAATTTGTGATTTGTACTTATTTTTAGAATTGATCTTTTATATAAACTTAATCCTTATAGAGGACATCAAATGAGAACTATTACAGGTTAAAAAATCAGAATCCATTAAGCAAATAATAGAGCCATACAGCTGAGAAGAATCATGTACTCTGAAGGTCACCACCTTACTAAATGGTACACAATGTTCTTCCAATCTGAGACTTTTCATGGAGACTTCTTGGTGCATGTTTTTAAACTAATATGTATAATAAGAGCTTTATGAATAGGGACACATTCTTATAAATATCCAGTCTTAGAAGATGTAACAATTTCATAAATTTTGCATTATAATGAAACCTTTACCCAAGTTAAAAATTACTGTTTTTAATTTTTATTTTTAGTGATGGCAGAGGAAGGCAGAGAGACTTGTCACAGTATGTGATATTGGAATTCATTTCTCTCCATTCCTCTGTTCATCCTCCTTTCCCTCTTCCTTCAATGTTTGTTTTTTAAAATATTTATTAACTACCTACAGTGTGTCAGATGCTAAGTCTTTAAGACTCAAAGGGGAAAATGTAGAGACTAATTATTTCAATTTAAAAAAATTACAATAGAACTTCTAGTAGAACCTCTATAAATTGATCCAGGGGACTGATACAACAAATTAAAAACTTATAATCTAGTAACAACCTGGTCAATATGTGGATGTGGTCACCATAAGGAACTGGCCCACTGTATTAATATGTACATATGGTACATGTTCAGTCTATAAAGATTAGGTCAATTTAATGAGGTGGTCATCTATGGAGGTTCTACTATGTACTGAATATTCAGCAGGTCCACTGACACTTCAGCCCCACCTATAAGAAATCACTCCTTCAAGTGCCTGTCTTCCCATAGCTTTGTGGTTAATTCACATAAAATCAGTTAAGGTATACAATAGTCTACTGTAAAAAAAGAAAAAAAGAGAGAGATGTAAAAATTCAGTACCTCAGACAAGATGACAAGGTAGGAAATTACTTCTTCCCCAAGTAATAGTTCAGAGGTAGTGAAGTGGTCTGGTGGGCAGCTCCCCCATCTTTAGGACAGGGCTTATAATTATAGGTCCCAGGTAGTGAATGTCTCTTTCTACCTTGACTATGAGCATCATGAGGACAGTGAAGATTTGCTCAGCTTTATGTACCTAATAATTAGAAGCATGCCTGATTCCTATTAAATCATCAGTAACATTAAAATGAATTCCAAAAAATGTTCAGAAATGAAAATGTAGCATTTTTAATTAGTCTATCAAGCACAAAATACTACTTAAGAACTTTGCATTACTTTGGGAGTAGGTAGGGGTAGAAATTGATTACTTGCTTATAGTTTTCTTCCCTATAGGCCATTCTAGTCCACTTACTTCCAGAAAATAAATGGGAACACCACCTTGAAAGACAGCTGTTATAGTAACATAGAAATAGCCATGAAGACTGGTGGGATTGGACGGAACAGTACTAAACCACAAACCATAAACTGGAAGGTGAATTAAGATGACTTTTTAGGTACAAGTGACAGAAATCCAAATCAAATTAGCTTGAACAAAAGAGGAAGGTATCTTATAGATAATAAGTATCTTAAAAGAGGCACCGAGAAGCCCCCTGGAAAGCTGGAAGCAAGCACTGTGTTTCTCTTTCCCAGTTCTGACATGTGCCCAAACTCCTTAATAATGAATTCCATCTTTTGCTTTTAATGTCCACTAGATGTATACCAACACAATCTGAGTTTTAATCAGGGAGAACCAGAGTTGACTCACTACTTTGTATGGCTTAGTACAGAATCTAAGGGGCTGTGTTAGAAGCATCTTGCGTGAGGGGCCATCCTCTTTGGGAGATTGTCTTGAAAGATGGCGGCTGCAGTTCCTTCCATGCTACTTTGCAACATGGCTTTGCTGCTCCTCTTCTTAAGAGGGGACATCTTTCTTACCCCTTGAATCTGGGAACCTGTCTTAAGACATGCTTTAACTAATCGAGTATGGCGGAAGTGACTAACAGAGTAAGTGACCCAGTGGTTGAACATGTCTATATGAGTAAGTTTAGAGCCCTCTCCCCCAAGCCATGGGAACTAATAACATGGTGATTGTTTGAAGCCACTGAGTTTTGGAATGAGGGTGTTTGTTTTTGTTTTATTGTTTTAATGGAGCTATAGGTAACTGTTATACCCTTTTAATAACTGTGGGCCAAGGATGGAGTAATATAGGAATATGAGAGCTCTCTGGGTGGTCACATGTGAATAGTATCAGCTGAAGATACCATTGCTAGGAGAGCTTTGGGAAATGGCTCTGAGAACAAGGCATAGTTATACTCAAACCAGAAAATAAGATTGAACTACAAACTACATATTTCATTATTAAATATCCCCCAAACAGGGCCATTAGATTATTTTTTGATCTGAGCCCAACAAAATGCTATTTAATTTGCATAAATTCTCTGCCCTAATATGAAGTAATTTCCATCCTTTATTCCTTCCTTTACTTTCACTGTATTTACTAGCAAAGGTATAGATTCCTAAGGTTTAGTAACGTAATAAAATACCCTCCTGACCTTGGACATTTTTAACTTTAAAATATGAAGTTTTCCTTTAAGATTGCATGGATAACATCAGGGGTCACATCTATCACTAATGAATATTTTAAAGCCATTCAGTTATGACTGGACTGAGCTCACTTAGTTGGGATGCTGCTTGGGAAGGGGGCAATATTCTTAAGACTTAACAGTGGCGCAGCTGCTGACACAAGACAGCACTAGGTGTCCCTCATTTGATGTGGTTGACAAGATATGAATGACAGCTGGGAGGCAGTTCTGGAAGAAGCACTGAGACCTATTGGCCAGTTAGTTTTACCATTTACCCACACACATGGCTGCCTTTGTAGGACAATCCTTGTTATTTATGAGGTTCCTAATGGAAAAGACAAAGTTCTTTATGCTGTTTTGCTTGTTTATGTCTATTGATGAGTGCCTAACAAATTATGTTAACTGGTAGATTTTTTTTTTGTATTTAAAAAATTAAGTAAGTATTGAATGACCAGGATACAAAAGTAGAAAGGTACTATCTGATTCTTCTTGGCATAATGGTGCCTGGTCACCACCAAAGCAGTTTCTAAGGTATTAGACATAAAATATCTTCATGATAGCTAAGGGATTTCCAAGTTTGTGCTACATTGGCATTCTAAGATAAATCAAATACATGATAGTCAGTGGGGAACACAATATAAATCAAATCAAATCATTTGGAGATGGAAAAATCCATCAACAACTCAACTGGGATAGAATCATCGCCAAATATATCTGCACATTTTGGAATTCAAATCCACTTATAAAATAATCCTGAAATTCCAGCTGAATGTCTTATCTTTCACTGGTTTGTTAATCATGTTTCAAAAACAGTAAAACAATGGCATCATCTTTTTGTAATGCTATTATATATTCTTTAATCAAAGACAGATGGCTGTTTCTTATATTCAACAGAAAACACATTTCCTAATTATCTAGTCTAGGAGATAAAAGAATTAACTTAATCTTCAATCCTTTCAGTTATTTGAACCAAAGCCACATGGAGTTTGTTAAACAGCCCTGTCACACTGGTCCAATTTCTAATTGTTTCAGGAACTGCTTACTCTACAGCTAGGTCTCCTGGGGCAGTTACCTGGATAATGATCTTAAGTAAAAGAAATCTGTCAACAACTGAATGATTTGTCTACTGTAAGAATAGATAATATTTCCTGAGTTCTTAAGTGTGTGTGTGTATTCATTTGTATTCCCTATCACATTGTGAATAAGATGCTATCATTATCCTTGATATGGAAGAGAAAAAACTAGTTCTTAGAGTAGCAGAATGACTTACCAAGGCCGTGAGTTAATAATTATTAGAAGAGGGATTCTGATGCAGGCAATGTGCCTTCAGGTCCACTCACTCAGCCACTGTGCTGTTTTGTGTCCAGCAGAGAGGATGCCCTGTGTTCTCCTCTGTGCAGAGCACTTGACAAGTGAACATAAAATATGGAATGAAAACCCACCTTCCCAAAACACATTATGGGAGGAATCATACCTGATTTTATTAAATGTATCTAGGATGCCAGACTGATTTCCTCAATTACAAGGAAATGAAGAATCATGTCCTCATTTCTAACCCATACTATTTCTCCAAATGAGTGGGCGGCAAGACAATAAGGATGGGCTAGATTGATATTTGCAAATAGGAAATGTCCAGGTAGCTAAGGTGTGCTATTCCAGATGTCTTTGGGTTCTGTGCTTGTTATACAAGAGATTATGTATAATAAAGGGAAATGATTTCTGTCAAATTAAACCAAACGACATGTGACATCTTATCAGTTTCAATCAAACAACTGTACCTCATCCTTCTCATTGTAGCCTTATTCATCACTTTTGTGTGCCATTATATCATTAGGTGTTCCTGCTGTATGGCTTCTGCTTTTTCTCATTTAATCTCTTGATCTGGCAGTTACATTCCTAAGTGCTCTGATATTGAACAAAAAAACCCTACTTGGTCAATATATAAATATTTTTTTCATCAAATATTTAAACTTTACACATTTTACTTGTTAATATTTTATTTAAGATGTTTGCATCCATTGAGTTAAATTAAATGTATTTTCTTGCCTTTCTCTGTCCCTGTGACATATGTCTCTTAGAGAAGAAGTAGTTTAAGGTCTGCAGGAGAGTCACAAAATTAGAAGTTGTATATAGATGCTTATTTAATAACCATTTAAAAAGATAAAACATTCTTAACTTGCTGACACCATTAAAACATGAGACAGGCTCAGCACCTGTAGTCTAGTGGCTAGGGCACCAGCCACATACATCAGAACTGGTGGGTTCAAATCCAGCCTGGGCCTGCCAAATGACAATGACAAGTATAACCAAAAAATAGCTAGGTGTTATGGCGGGCACCTTTAGTCCCAACTACTTGGGAGGCTGAGGCAAGAAATTGCTTAAGCCCAAGAGTTGGAGCTTGCTATGAGCTGTGACCCCACAGCACTCTACCCAGGGCAACAGCTTGAGACTCCAAAACAAAAAGCAAGTGACAGAATGTATAGGCCATAGTTTGCCAATTCCTCTCTTAAAGCCCTAAGATATAGGACCATTTCCTTGGTTAGAAAAGTTAATTAATTCCAGCCAAAGTTAGGTTCATGTGCCAAACGAGGCATTTGTGATGGCAAATACTCCACTTTATTGTGTATATGTTGTGCAGCATTTACACCTGAAACTATGTGGGATTTTTTTTTCCATTTGTTTGACTTGTAATTTGAAAGATCTTCTTTTTTTTTTTTAATTATTTTTTATTGAGTCATAACTGTGTACAATAATTCAGTCATGGAGTACAGTGTGCGGGCTTCACATACAATCGGAGATATTTTTATCAACCTGATTGATATAACATTCATGATATTTTCTTATTTACTATGTGAAAACAATTTTGATCTGTATTTAGAAGTTTTCTCCTGACCCTTCACATATGCACCACAAGTGTGATCTCACCCTTTAACTTCTTAATGGGGAAAGTAATCTTGAGGTAGGGCCATCTTTGGGGAGAAAGCTTCTGGGATGATTTTCACCTCTGCACAGTAGATGGAAGCCTCCTAGAATATTCCAGGGAGTCTGACTAGAGGAGGTTTTGCAAGAGTTCCTCTCGTTTAGCTATTTCTGCCGAGAAGCAGGTGGAATGAGGGCAGAACTGAATGAAGACACCTGGTGACCAGGCATCCGCTAGGGGTTGTGGGTGGCCTGAGATGAATCTGGTGCCTGACTGGAGCACAGCAGGAGCAAAGACAAAGGAACACATGTCCTTCTTTCCTTCTTCCAGCTCCTACTCGCATTAACTCTGGCCTCTGTGTTTTCTCCTTCCATCCCTGTTAATCTTTTCATACACAAAAAACAAGGCCCAAAACACATTGAGATTTGCACAGGGGTTTTGAGTAGCAGACAATTTTAATATGGTGGAGTTTCTCAAAGTCTTCAAACTATCCACAGTGTCTGTGGGTGTGTTGTCCAGAGTAAGAAATGACCAGATTTTAGTCACACAGAGGTGAGCAGGAAACGATGAACTTCCACATTCACCCTAACGTGATGACCACATCTGACTCCCAGATAACTGAGAAGCTGGGGGACTCCAAGAATCTTAGAGAGCTGCTAGCTCAGTAGGTTTACAGCTCTTATGTGGAGACACAAACTTGTCTGAGACTTAGGAGAAAACTAAAGACACTTTTCCCCATACAACACAAAACATACAAAAACACAACACACACTCAAACACACTGAGTACAATTTCAGGGTTTCATTGACTCCCTGTGAACTACCATTCACGAAACCCGTGTCAAAATGCCTGGTCCAGTCCTCTATTGGCCTGAGGAGGTCCAAGCTTAGCTAAGCAATCCTTTCTCTTAGTTCAGATTGGAAGACAATACTGTTATTATAAATTATATAACATTTCTGCACTTATTATTAAACTCAAGAAGTCATGTCTTTTTTTTTTTACTTCATTAAATTCACATAACTTATACTATGAGCACATTTAATTCAAATTCTTATTTGTAAATGCACCTATAAAGAAGCATCTGATACATAATTTCAAGTACTTTAGTGGAAAAGATTTAAAGGTAGTATTTTTTTTTTCTAAACACTGATTTGTTAGAAAATAATCTTTTGTTGTTGTTGTTGTTGTTGTTGTTGCACCCATCATTGTTGTTTGGCAGGCCCAGGCTGGATAATCTTTTAAAAGAGAAAAATAATAAAGGTTCTTCTAGGGAGAATCCAGAGCGTTAGTGTGAATCACATTTGCCTGAAAGCAGCACTGGACGTCGCCCATGTGATCAAGCCAACTAATGTTTTCTTAAATGAAATATAACTGATTTTTCTTTTTTTTTTTACTTTTGGAAAATCAAAAAATTATTTGTTAACTGCTTTACATAAAAGTATTTTAAATGGAATTAAGCAAGGAATAAAAGGTAGAAGTTTTCCATAAAATTAAAATTTAAGAAAACTCTGGAATAAACATATACCTAGCTGACATTAGTTTTCATATAGAGGGTACAAAAAATGTCTATATATTTTAAGAAAAGAAAATACTGTATTAAATTTGTAATGCTCAATATTTACCAGTAACAAAGGATAAATACAAGACATGTTTGAGCACCTCATATAATTGCAGGAGTTAAATATGAATTGAATATTACAATTTTATTACAGCTGTTTCCTTTCTTTAAATGTTTATGCAGTTTTTGGAACCCTCTGTGTGTGAATGTGTGTGTGTGTGTGTGTAAAATAACAGTTCTGAAATAGTTTCATTTCAAGGCAAAACAGACAACTATATCGTCTAAAATCATACATCTCAAGATTACAAGATCCAGAGGAGCCAGAAGACAAATTTAAACAATTTAAACAATTTAAACCCAATATAAAAACTATAAAATACTTTCTCTTCTTTATTGTTTACTAAATTATATTTTAAGTGAATATAAAAGTATTCAGAATTATCTCACCAAATACTTTTCCTTTTCCACTACTTTAGTTTAAATGGAAAAGAGTTTGGGATTTCATATTTGTATTTGGATTTATAATGCTTGAAGTGAAATAATTTTCTGGTTTACTGGCATATATTGCTTGCCAAATTTTAACATTTTTTTTTAGGATATATGTACAATAGTTCCCTATGCTTAATTTTATGTGTAAAATGAATGTCAATAAAGCAACTTTTGAAAGAGTTTAGGTAACAAAGCACTGTTGTCTGCCTCCCTTTAAATGTGCTCTCAACTTCAAGGTTTTCTCCTTCATTTAATTTTGCAGAAGCCAATTTTTTTTTCTGTTTCTTTACAAATGCAGGCAGCCTGGCAGTAGCAGCTGCCTTTCCTCTTGGGCAGGATGCCTAAGTACTTAATTGTGCAATCTCCATAGAAGAATCACTTTGCCCAACAATGAAATTCAACTGCTTCTAGGTAGAATGCAGAGCCTTTGAGCAGCGCAAGCTTTACTACCCATCTGCTCGGGGCCTGGCATGAAAAAGACCTCAAATCTATCTCCAAGAAAGGGAAGAAACTGGTCATCTACAGCTCATGGAATTCTTGGTTTTGTAAAAATTGGCTTTGCCCCCAGCAGCATTCTCACTTTGTCTGCATCAGGATGCTTTCATATCTTTAGTTTGTTTTCTTGCTCCTCTGATCTTGGTAGTATTAGCCTTTTTTGTCTTCTGCTAGTTTCCTCCCCACCCCCTTTTTAGTTAATTCCCCTGATTGTTAGCTATTGTGCTCAGTAATTTTTGGTTTCAAGTCAACTGTCAACCAGAGTTTCCTCTTGAATATTTAGAATTAATCTTGACATTTGCTATCCCTCGGTGCACCCTGATAGAAGTCCTTCAGCATGCTGAGGGATAATGAGGAGCTTAGAGAAACTGTTGCTCTGCCAAGGCCTGGAGACCCTGCGCCAGTGGGTGGCCAAGGACAGAATCAGAGGACCCTTCTAGGTAATTAGATTTGGTCACATGACCTTTGTGACTCAGCCAATTTTGAGAAATAATTAGCCATATATTCCCAGGCTGGAGGCTTCTGGTAGTATGTTTAGTAAGCAGATGTGCAGTTTCTACTACGCTTATGATTCCAGGGTCCTCATCAACTGCACTTTTTCCAGAAATGCCTCTTAAAATTTCCCAATGTAAACTTTTTTCTGGACTCCCTTTATTCTTTATACTTGGCAAGTCATCACACACAATCATGAGGCATTCCCTCCATTCATCTCTGCCGGAGAATCTTGAATGTAAAGACTGCTTTAACCTTCTTTCTGCCTAAGTTTCACTTCTGTCTTGATTTTTATTTAAATGTGGACATTGCTGTCCGTACCATGATTATCTCAAGAAATTCCTTTGCTTCATTCCCACCCCTCTACAGTCTTCCCCCATTTTTTCCCCAGCCAACCATAAACACAGATTTATTGGTTTTAAAGCTGAATGAATTAAAACAAGTACAAATGGAGAACAGTTCAGATGGTATAAGAAATAAAACAAAAGTACTGTCTGCAAAATTTGAGGAGTTTGCACAGTGCTCTAAAAAACCCCAAATGTGTCCATGTTCCAATCTCCCTTGCCCAAGTTCTCGCTTTGTAAATTATAGGAAGATATAGGCAGGAGGAAACCCAAGTCCCACCTTCAAGAGTGTGAACCGCCCTGTGCTCAAGACAGAGAACATGACTTCCACTCTACAGCCTTTCTAAAACTTAAACTGTGACTCAGGATTTTATAATTGCAGGCCCAGGAGACAGACCACTTTCCCAGCTAAGAACATCCATTTCCTCACATCCACCTCAACATGCTCATACACCCTCACACACGAGTATGTCCGCAAATGGAGCTTATCTCAATAATTTTAGTAGAATTTGCTCATTCTCCCAAGTAAATAGTGAGGATGATTCTTTAGCTTTCACAGGTCTGTTACATTGAAATGCTTACAGTTGGGACTAAAGATTGAGTTATGTATAGAATAATGCATTCAATATTTACTGAATCTTACTCTGTGCATTTAATGGCAGCTGATTGCCAAAAAGAAACAAAGGTATTTTACAGTTCCATTAATGTTAAGTGACTGTATTTTAGCTCTGTGGTTAAAGCGGAGATTCCATTTTTCTTCTGCTCATGTCCAATAAGGGAATAGAATAGATCAGGGTTTATGAGGGCTGGAATGTCACTTTGCAAACAGATGATTGACAGAAATAGTACACTCTCCCTGTCCCTGTCACCTTTCCAGTGGCTAAGTCTGAGTCCCTTAACCAAAACCAGAGTCTGCTTTATGCTGCTAAATGTTTGTATCCCACAGGCTCATTCTTAGTTATTCAAACGCCTGTAAGTTAAAGTTGATATCTCCCCTCAGCCCTAAATCCTATGCATGCCTGGACTACGGAGCTTCTCTAGCCACACCTACCTGCCGAGTAATTGTTCTAACCTCAGAGCTATCTGGAGCAGCTCGGCCCTGTGATGCTCACATTTATATCTTCCTAGAACTGCAGACTCACACATCCAAATTCCTGCTGAATAGCTCAAATAGACATCTCAAACTTAACATGTTCAAAACAAAATTCCTGACTTTTCGTCCCAAATGCTTGCCCCAGTTTTCTGTGTATCAGTTGCAATTTCTCAGGTCATATTTGGAGTGAGATTTGACTTCTTTAACAGCTTACATCTCTTCTATCTTCAAACTCTGTGGGCTCTGCCTAGAAAATATATTCAGAATTTATTGCAGAATTAAATATATTTACCTAATGCCATAATATATCGCAATAAGCATGAACTACCTATCACTAAAGTCACAAGTTTAATACATAATCGATGCTTTTATTCATGTAAAGTACAAAAACAGACAAGACTAACCTGTGCTGTTAGAAGTTAGGTTGCTCTTGCCAGTGGATGATAGAAAGGTTGTGTTTTTGAGGAGGCCTGGTGAATGTTTACTTGGTGAAAATTAATCCAGCTTTGTATTTAGGGTATGCACACTTTTATGTATGATATCTCTGTGAAAGCAGTATGAGAGTGCCCTGATGCCTCTCTGTTGCAAACAGCGCTATCTGGTGGTGGGCTCCTGCCTGGTTTCCGTGCTGCCACACCATGCTCCCCACACACCACTCTATTCACAAGCTCCAGTGGCTTTCCATCTTTTACAGAATCAAAGCCAAAGGCCTTACAGGCCTCGCCAGATCTGTATATTGTCCCCAATTCTCTAGGTTCATTTTCTCTTCCCTCCTTTCTCCCTGGCCACCAGCCACAATGGACCCACAGCTCTTTGTTGTTGACTACCTTTCAGCCTCAGGACTATCCTGCTGTCCCGGAGTTTGCTGCACATCCTGTGTCTCTGTGTTTGCGCCCTTGCACCTTCTGGTCTTTGCTGGGGTGTTTTCTATCCAGCAAGGGCTGCCCTGGCCCTCCTGGATGAGAGAGCACCCCTGCCATACTCTAGCCACCTTTGTGTATTTTCGGGTTTTTTTTTTTTTTTTTACAGGAATATTATCATAGGAAAAAGCAGTATTTCTACTTTTTCTAGAATATTTAATTCATGAAAGCAGAGATTTAGGGTGTTCTTCCATCAGTGTCCGTTTGTATTTTCAGGGCCTGGAGAAGTGCCTGGCACATAGTTAGACCTCAGTGAGTATTTGTCGAAGAAATGAAAGCAGGTGCAAGACAGGTACTCAGTTATAAGAGTTATCTTCGAGTAAATTGACCAGAACTACAATAGTTACTAGATACTTTGATCTGGTATGTCTAACTTTGCAAAGATATCTCAAAGAAAAAAAACTAAAAATAGCCCTTTCATAATATTATATGTATGTTCTTTGCAATTGCAAACTTGATTTTTTTTATCAGAGTGATTATCCTTGTATTATCCCTGTTTCTTATCATTGCTGCAATGTATTACTACACCATTAGTTGTTTAAACAACACTCATTTATTTGCTTATGGTTCTGAAGGTCAAAGTCTTACACACTAGATGTTGGCAAGCCAGTTCCTTCTGGAAGATAATTTGTTTCCTTGCCTTTTCCAGCTCCCGGAGACCATGTCTCTCCTTAGCGTACAGCCCCTTTTTTGGCAATCACTCCCACTTCTGCTACTGCTATCCCCATTTCTGACCCTCCTGCCTTTGTCTTATAAAGACTCTTGGTGATTACATTGTGCCCACCTAGATAATTCTCAAAATCATCCCCTCTCCAGGGCCATCTGACCACACCTGCTAGGTCCGCTTGCCTATATACAAAGTAATATACCCATGGGGTTCAGGGATTAGGACATAGATACCTTTAGGGAAATCCATTATTTTACTATTACAGTCCTTTCTAACACCAGTCTCACTCACTTGGATGAATGTGAATGAAGTCATTCTGAGAACATTGGAGGTTGTGTCTGGCCTCTGGATTTCATTCCTCATGCATTTTGCTACAAACAAACAATTTCAGAACTTCTTTTTTATATCAAGGAGTTCAGAAATTTTAAAATTTGTTAGGCAGTGGTGAACAATAACATTTTTTAAGCTAATGAAGGACCTCATCCATTCTATATTTTAGCAAAATAACTGGAGGAAGAATAAGATTGGTTGGAGCACAGACTCAGGTGGTGGAAAAGCCTAAACTCAGAGAGAGTGGAGATAGAATTGGAGTATAGACAAACATTTCAGAGACATTCTAGAAGGGATTCTGTGCAGACTTGAAAGTTTTCAGGGAAATAAGAGTGTTGAGGATGACTTTTGAAGCTTTTAGCTTAAGTGGCAGTATAAGAAATGACAACATTAATGAGTTTGGATATATCCAGTAACAGATGCCTGTGACTCAGAATCAAGGCTGGCAGTCATGTTGCAGAAGCCATTGGTGTCCTCCTGTTTGCAAATATGTCTGCTGGGCTTAGTTCGAAATGTGAATGGACTCTAAAGAGTGCATGCATTCATACACACATGCCCATACATGTATACGTACAGACACACACACACATGCATGCACGTACAGCCATGTGCACACTTATTGACCACAGTGAAAGAATAGAGCAGCCAAAATGGTCAAAGATTCCAGATAGTAATACTCTTATGTATTAATACAGATATTGCTTGCATTTCTGTTGCGTGACCTGAGATACGAGGGGCTGCAGCTTTGCCTCAGGTGTAAGCTCGCGCTGCAACATTAAGAAGGGGCGCAAGAAGCAGGCTATAAGCTCTGATGTGGCATGTAGCAAATTAACTTTATTTCTGACCACGTTTTATACATTGGCAGTCACATGCACACTTAATCTATGATTTACAACATTCATCATTATCTCACTTCCTCTATCTAACTCTAAACCTAAGTGGCAGACATCAAGTCTGCAAACCAGCACAGTCTCTTTTGCCTTAACTCCTTGTCAATGAGCCTCAGCTTTTGTGTAAGAAATCTACATACAAATAAGAGAGACAGAGCTACAGGGGAACTGCTTTCTGAAACTCCTCCTGCCCTCACCAAGTTAACCTTAAATGGGTTTATGACTTTGTTTCTCCACAGTGCTGAGATCATTAGGCTTTTGACAAAATGTAAAACATTTTGTCTACCTCTGGACCATGTCTCTAGGCAAGAAGCTTTTCAGTTTCTAACTCCTTGGAACCAACTACTGCAAAAGCTTCAAAGTATCTGTCTCCTGATGACCAGAAAGCAGTCTTGGAGTTTGCCTCAGGGTAGCCCAAACCTGTTGCTTTTTCTGTGAAGGCAAAAACCAATTTAACCCATTAGTGGCTCACTCGAATGAGATGTACAAGAGACATACATGTGGGGATTTTTAACCCCGCACATTTCAGTCAAACTCATTTTATAATCCTGCTTGCACACATTCCACACCTAGTTTTATCTAAATGTAAAAAAATAATCCCACAAAACATTTGGAAAAAAATAAATCTTTTGCAGCACAACATCAAGTAGATATGATTCTTGCTCTCAAAGAGTTTAACATCTCATGGTGAGACAAATACCTGATAATAATGTACCATGTTAATTGTTAAAAACAGTAATAGCTGATAAACCTATGAGCTCAGCAATATTCAGCCTTTTAAATGTGCTAATTCAATCTTGCAGTCATCCTATGAAGTGGACATTGTGTGTACAGTGTGTAACAGAGAAGGTGTTGACAGCTCTTTTCTCATCAGTTGAACCTGAGTGAGTCAGGAAGCGTTCATAGAGGAACTCAGCCTTGAAGTGAGACTTCATGGATGAAATTTTAAAGGTCTATAAATGTGAAAGGCTTTCAAGTGAAGGAAAAAAGCTGAGAGATTTGAGACAGCACGGGTCAGGGAATGACCAATGTGCTAGATTTAAATTGCTGGTTGGAGAATGGCAGCTGATAAAGCAAGCCTGCCAGGAACAGGAAAGTTAGATCATGAAAGACATTGTCACCACAGTGTAAGGAGCGTTCTTTGCATTATGTGACCTATGGGAAGACTTACATAATTTTGAGCAGGACAGTGGGCTGATTCCATTTGCTTGTTAGCACAGCTCTGATTGCACAGAGTGAAGGATGCATCCCCTGGGTGCTGGGGAGAAGTGAGGAAGACAGGAATCTTGACAGACAGTCAGGGGTCTATTTCAATAGTCTAGTGAAAAAGTGATGATAATACTGTGTGATAATACTGGCAGTGAAGAAAAGGATGAACATGTTACATTTTCATGGTACAATTGAGAGTACTTGGTGAGTAGAATGGGGCATGAGAGAAATTGAGAAATAGAGGATGGTGTCCAGAGGCCCCTTGTCTAGACTGTGATGGTGAGAGGAGAGGCCAGACGTCTGGGAAAATGGTGTGTTAATACAGTAGAACGTCTGTAAGTTTGCCACCCAGGGGACTGTAACAAAGTGGTCAACACATAATGGTTGTCAGGGCCCGCTGTACTGATACCTTCATGTGGCACATGTCCAGTCTATGAAAATAAGGCCAGTTTAAGGAGGTGGTCAGTGTAGGAATGTGGTCAACTATTGAGGTTCTACTGTATTTGCATATGCTGCATTTGATATGCTTCCTGGACTCCTAGTGGAGATACCTCAGAAGGCAGTTGCATATATGGGTCTGATGCTTGGAAGATGTTTGGGCTAAATCTGCAGATTTGGCAATCTGTGATAAATAGGTGGAAATGAAACTTCTGAGAGGGACTCAGTCAACTGAGAACAGATTATATGAGAAGAGAAATAGGCCAAAAAGGATACCAGGGATATTCTACATTTGGGAAAGTACTTCTGGAACCCAGAGTATAAGCAGGATCACAGATAGTGAGGTAGTCAGCAGGACACCAGTGATAGCTGCAATCCTAAGAGTGTATACAACGTCTTAGGTAGAATTTGTGGAAGTAGAATAGTAAAAGACAAAAATGGAACCCAGGGGAGGAGAAAAAGAGGAATCATGGCTAGGAACTGCTTAAATGCTGTTAGGAAAATTACCAAGGAAAATGGTGTCAGAGAATCCAGTGAAGGGGAAAGGCCCAGGAGTTAGCAATGTCAAAGGACACAGAGAGGGTGAGTGAGCTAATAACTGAAGCTTACCCTTTGGCAATTAAGAAAGTAATTGGTAACCTTTGTGAAAGTGATTTGTATTTGGTGGTGAGGGTAAAATGGAAAAAAGACGGGGTGTGGAAGGAAATGGGAGTTGAAGGCTATAGACGAACAAGTGAGACATAATGATTGTTGATTAAATAAATGAACTTCCAAGAGCTTTTGAAACTAACTTCAATGTAATGTTAGAAACACAATGAGGTTGTGACTTTTAAATGAAGCGATTTAGGAGTTAGAGTGTAAAGTCAGAAAATTATTACAGGAGCCAGATAAAATGCAAATAGACTACCCGTCATGAATATTAGGGCCAAAGAATCATTTTCATCTGGCTTATTCCTATGGAGTAGAAATTATGAAATATTCTGCAATTGATTTAAAACTAAACAGGCTAGTTATTAGCTACATATGACTGATTACACCTTTGATATCTTTATTTTCCAAGAATTGAATGAGTGTTTTGCTTTAAATTAGTACACACTTTGATTCATGGTTTACGAAGTGTGAATATATTGAGTAGAGACATAGAATTGGCCCAATATAATCATTGATAGAATTGAGAAAAAACATTTAAATATTATTTAAGGCTGTCACAAATACATCAATGGCTTTTACCGAATGCTGAGATTTTAACAAAGCAAGTCATAGCTTGAATTAAGGGGCCGATAAGACTCTCTCTTGCGGCCCAGTCCAGCTTCCTTATTATATTCATTTCCCAGACATGCCTCGACAGTTCCTTTTAACCACTCGTTTCATCCTTCCAGTGCCCAAAGGTTTTTAAAATAAAGAAGTAGGACTTATGTATAGCAACATATCAACAATAATAATGGGTTATGCAAAGTCATGTGCTGAGATCAGGTTTGTTTCCTCTTGCCTGTACCTCCTGCCCTGCTGTGGGTCACAAGGAGGTAATTAGGCCTCTGTGTGTGGCTGCTTTCCGGTGGCTTTAGGTATGTAGGATTTTTGTTTTATGAAGACATACACTTCTTCAAGGAATCATACTATTGTACACAACAAAAGCGGGAGAGTAGTACCTTTGGGATTAGAGGAAGTATTGTAGAAAGATGTGTGAATATCCTCCAAGACTGGGAAGGAGAGGGAGGACCTTGTGTCCAACAAAGACCAAACCCATGACCGTGCTTTTGGGGGATCACAGAGGAGACGTCCCCTAGATGCTCCCAAGGAGTCCACATTACCGGGTTTTGAAAAGGCTCAGGCCTGTGTGCAGCAAGGGATCACGAGCAGTTTGGACAATGAGCTATAACCACTCTCAACCACGCACCAGAAGCCCTTGCTCAGGTATGCTAAAGACACTTACATTATTTTTTATTCCAAGGAGGAGCACCAGTGGCCCCCTGAATTCATAGTTATATTTCTTCAGAGTCAGATTTAAGTAAAGTTAAATAATGTGACATTTTTACACAATGCAGTTATGGTTGTAATATAATATCAACTGTTATGACTCTTTCATTTAAAAAAAAATACTTTGAGTTTGAATCAGTCTTGTTCTTTCTCCACTCTGGTAATATAGCCTTGTAGGTGACTAGCATCTTCTCTCCTCTAAGAGACCTAGTGTTGAAAGGTAGCTCTCCACACGTTTCCTACATTTCTGCACACCCTGTGAGCAAAGGTACTGAGTGCCCTTTGTATTAGACTATCGTTTCAAGGATGTTTGTATAGTAAATGGCCTTGGAAATAAAGATAATGTCTCCCTCTGGAGCGGAGAACAGACATGTTTGCTATTCATAAAATATTGTTTTTCTACTGTCAGAATTCCTCTCCTGTAACACAGACTACTGTGAGTACAAGCATCCATCTATGCTTAGCCTCGTTGCCCCCTGAAACTGTGGCAGGTTATCTTTTCAGTTTGCAATGTAACATCTTAGACCCTTTAGAATTATTGACACTTTAAATTCAGCTGGGAAAGAAGAAACAAGTAGATAAATGAACATGGTGCAATGTAATGATGATTGCACTAGCTAACATTTACACATATTGAGGACTTTCAATGGATCAACCATCATGCTAAAATTTACATTTAATGTCTCATTTTATCACTGTGACAATCAGTATAGCAGGTACTTTCATCATCCCTGAGTGAGAGCACAGAAAGCTTTAGAGCAGCAGCTCTCAACCTGTGGGTCACGACTCACAGGAACTATATTAAAGTGCAGCAGGCTTCTTGCATGATTTGGCAATTATAAATTGAGCAGCAAAAAACAAAACAAAACAAAACAAAAACATTGTACCCCACATATGCATAAATGTATTCATGATCTATGTGTATATGACTTCATAAAAGGGGGGGATAAAAAGGGCCATGGCATTAGGAAGGTTGAGAACCACTGCTTTAGAGCTAGAGTTCAATTATACTTGAATCAATAACTTATAAATGAAACCATGAGGGCTGAAACTACGAGATATAAAGCACTTCTCATAGAATTCCTTCAAACTAATAGAGTTCACTTTTCAAAATACAATGTGGCAGATCCAAATGAATGAAGTTTTTAATGTGTCCTGAATGTCACAGGCTGGGTAAAAAGAAGGCTGTGTGCACAGCTTGTCCTTAAAAGTTCTTACGTTACCTGCCACATTCCTTGGCACTGATTCATTAATCAGTCACTAACTTTTTCCCCCTTTTTAATTATGCTTCGTAAGTTTGGATCTAAGGAAATCCCAGATTTTAGGATCGCAATTATTGTCCAAGGTGGAATAATTTAAGTTTTTTTTAATTATTATTAAATCATAGCTATGTACATTAGTGCAATCATGGGGTACAATGTGCTGGTTTTATATACAATTTTAAATGTTTTCATCAAACTGGTTAACATAGCCTTCATGGCATTTTCTTAGTTACTGTGTTAAGACCTTTTTATTCTACACCTAGTAAATTTCGCGTGTACCCTTTTAAGATGCACCGTAGATGTGGGCCCACCACTTACCCTCCCTCCACCCATCCCCCCACTCCCCTCCCTCTCCTTGTTCCCCTTCTTCTTGGGCTAATCTTCTTTGGAAAGATGTCTGGAGAACACTAGGAGACCTAAAAATAGACCTGCCATTCGATCCTACAATTCCTCTACTAGGTAATTTTTATAATAGAAAAATTACTTAGCACTGTGCTCTTTAGTTTCCTAGTCAGTAAAACAGAGATGAAGAGACTCATAGGACTTATAAATTGTGAGCATTCACAAAATGATATATTGATGAAATACAAGGAATCTTATTAATGAAAAAAAGTATATGAATATATTTATTTTATAATACCTTTACAAAACAATACTTTATGACTTTATTAGTCATTTATTACATAATTCAAATTTATTGATAACATTTGCCTTCCTCTACCACAGTGGTTCTAAACCTGTGGGTCGTGACCCACAGGAACTGTATTAAAGGGCCACGGAATTAGGAAGGTTGAGAACCACTGCTCTAACACATTTATTCTTATACTTTACCAAAATCACCGTAATATCTTGTATGTGTTAAGCTGGGTAAATATTTTTTCAGTATAGAGACAGACTTGCAGGCAGTATGTGTGACATATTTAGTATGGTGACAATCCAGAGGACCTGGGCCTAACTGGAATATATCTGATGGGCAGTGCGGTGACATTGAAATAGAAGGTGATGAAGGAAAAGAGGAGTCTTAAGAACTGTGAAGCCTGTACAATAATGCACTATGTAGTTTGCCACAGTTTCAGAGATGCTGGTAGGTGACGGAGTGTAAGGCTTTATTACTCACAGTACACCAAGCAGCATTAGCCTCAAACTCATGCAGGATCCTCTCACACCAGGTCCTAGGGGGTGAGACGAGGGCTCAGGTAAAGTCAGGCACGCAGTGGGGGTACATCCCAGCTACAGATCCCTGAGCTAATGGAACCTGAGTCTGTTATATTGACAGTAAGCATGCCTATCCCTTTTTCCCAAGGGAGATATTATATTATTATATGAAATAATAAGCAAACCTGCCCTCTACCCTTTCTGTCTCCCAGTGTTACTCACTAAATTAGAGTATCTGTAATGAGATGGTCTGAAACAAAGGGTCAGTTAGTACATCTACTTACCAGAATTGCAGAAGAGCCAGAGACCCACCCATGTGGAGAGCTGCCTCTCAACATCCCGATAAAAGGAAGCATCTTAAAGTGAAATCTTAGCTGCCTTCACAATTAGGTCTTAGGCCAATCCAAACTATAGTGAAGAAATTACAATATAGTAGAACCTCTCTAAGTTGACCATCCAAGGGACTATAACAAACTGATCAACTTACAATGGCGTTCACCGTAAAGAACTTGGCCTATCGTACTAATATGTACTTGTGTTGCCTGTCCAGTCTATAAAAATGAGGTTAACTTAAGGAGGTCGTCAATGTAGGGAGGTGGTCAACTGTGGAGGTTCTGTTGTATATAATTAGATTTTACCAGTGTATAAAAATCCTATTCTTTTTATTATTATTTATTAAATCATAACTTTGTATATTGATACATTTATGGGGTTCAGTGTACTGCTTTGATACACAATGTGAACTAAGTAACACATCATCACAATTATAGTCATTTCTTAATAATTTTGAAATGAACCATTGCATCATGCTCTTTTTCCAACTTTCCCTAATACCACACATGTACTCAAAAAAGAAATAAAACATGCAAAAAAGGGAAAGAATGAGATTCAGGTTAGGATGGCAAGGGATATATGACTTCAGAGAAAGGTAAATGACAAGACAGACACAGAGTATTTCAACATGGCCTTTGACATCTAAAATATTAGAATGCTTAATACGAATATCAGTGTGAGTTTTGTTTTAGACATATAAAATTTGTACGTATTTAATTTATACAACTCAGTGGTTCTGGGATAAGCGCATGCTTGTGAAACTACTGTGTATCACCACCACAAAGTTGATAAACATATCCATCCACACCCAAAGGTTCCTCCCACCCCTTTTTATTTATTTATGTATTTATTTGTGGTAAGTACACTTGAGATCTATTCTCTTAGCAGATTTTAAATATATAATATTGTATTATTAGCTATAGGCTCTGTGCTGTACAGTAGATCTCCAGGACTTATCTTGCATAACTGAAAATTAAATTGAGCATTTAAATATAGTCCATACATCAGAGTAATTGTGTATATTGGGCCAAGAGATAATGGATAGGGTAAGTCTTCTTTGTTTAAAACCTAAGTCTAGTGTGTCTTTTAATATATATCATTAGCTTTACTTTTTTGGGTTCTGTCTTAAGTTGACCATTATGATTATGAAAATACAGATGCTGTAAGACTGATTTTATTTCCTGTAGTGGAACAGGTTAGGCTCAGCCTTAGTATTTGTGGGGCCCAGGATGGTGGTGCAACTGGAGGCCTACCTACCTACCATATGTCTAAATATTTTATGATTCAGACTAATAAACTGTTAATTAAAAATGTTCCAGCTTCTGTCTTGACAAGTATACTTTCACAACAGTGAAAGATATGTGCAATGCTCTACATTTTTATGACAAAAAGCAAAATTTCAGGGTTATTTACCTTTAAATATTATTGCCCAGTCTGGTATTCTGTTGTTAAGTTGCATAAGAAATAAAATAAAGTTTACTTATATAAATTATATAATTTTATATAACATTGATTTTTATTCTTGTTTTCATTTCAGCAGAATCAAAATTATATTACTGTATTAAGGATTTTCACATAATTTGTGTTTTGTTGAGAGTGGCTTTCTAAAATATTTTGAAATGTAATAGTAATCAAATGTACAAAATATAAATGTTTTTGAAAACTCAAAATGAACTAGTGTAGAAAATGTAAAATATTTTATATATGTGCATTTAAAAAAGTTACTTTGTCTCTATAATATTCTAAATTAGCTTACAAAATTAAAAGGTAATAAAATATATTTAATGACTAAAATTTTAAGTCAATTATATTTAAATAAAGCTGAAAATATTTGTTTTCAAATTAAATCTCATTAAATTTGTTTACAAAAAGAAATGATTAACAATTGTACTATTCACTGGCTTTCTAATTGCCAAATAAACAGCATGTATCATGGTGTATACAGACTATATAAGGTCCTAAATAATACACAAATGTAAGAGTGCTATGAATTATTATGCAACTGATGTGAATACTGTCATATTTTGTGTGGGACTCAGAACCACAATTTGAAATAGGAAAATAAGTTAAAAAAATTGATATTCAACACTGCTATAAGAAAATACTTTTCCATGCAAGAATCTATTGTATTCATACTTTCTGTGGAAAAGGAAGTGTTAATTAGTCTTCTTGGTGAAATAAATACTTCTCCTCAAATTTCCTTGTTTTTAGGAGAAGTATCTGTTTTGAACAACCTAACAGAGTTCTGAGCATTTGCCTTTTGTTTTGAGGACACCGTGTGAAGTATCTAGTCCCTAAAAAGTCTTAGTCATAAGAATGGATATTTAGGGATACAAGTTTAGCTGTGCCAGTGCTGGGCACCAGATCACAAATGAGCAGATGCAAATCTGCTATGAATACATTTATATTTTGTGTGTTGGTGATACAGGGCTTTTGGATGGGGGCCCCACTTAACACTCTTAGGACAGAGGCCAACCTTCTAAAATAGAGAGAAATAGGGCATAGAAGTATTGCATTCTAAAATACAATATTTCTAAACTTAAGAAAGCTTTGAGATTATCCCTTTGATAGCTCCTTAAAGTGGTCTAAACTATGTCCTGGTTGGTGATGTACTACTTATAGGTAAATAAATGCGCCCCCATATATCTGCAACAAGAACAACAGCAAACAGAAAGAAATAGAGAAGGAAACTAACGTATACACACAGTGAAACTAAGTCCTGACTGCGATGCAGACAACCAGATTGCCTTAAAGCGACATGGGGGCAAGCAGCATTTAACAAGGCAGAGATGAGCCCACTGGGAAGAAGTGAATGAAACTCTCAGATGTGTGGTCGTTAGATATGGTCGGCCTTTGACAGGTCCAGGGTTTCAAGCCAAGTAAGTGAGTCAAACAGGGAAGGAAAATGCATATAGCAGCGTCAGTTAGGTAATGAAAAGTGACGCGGTGTGATCTAAGTGAGTTACTAGGAATGCAGAAGCAAGGATTCTTCCCTGTATATGCGAAAAATGTGCAGCCACCCAGTCTTCACGACACATTCCTGCCACGGCTGGGAGTACTGTTAGCTCTCCTGGAGATGGTAAAGAGCAGGGATGAGATGGACTTGATTCATGAAGGTCACAGTCTTCTTACTTATGTCAAATTGATCACTTTCAGTGTGATTTGTGCAGCCTCAAAGAAGGGACTTCTTCCTCTTTCACTTCCAGTTCTTTTGCCAAAATTCTCAGTAAAGTCATTATAGTATGTCTTTTTTTAAAAGGTACATTTCAAAATGCAAATAATGTGTCCAAAGTGTAAAACATTGTCAATACCAGCTGGTACTATCATAGTTGTATGAAATGGGCTTTTTCTTATTGTTTTTTTTTTTTTTTTTCCACAAGGGAGAGGAGGGACTCTAATGAGAAAGAACTTCTCTGGTCATCTAGTGTAAACTCATCTAGTGTAAGCTGGAGGGTAGGTAGGATGTGATGGAAAGTGGGGAGATCAGCAAATCAAGCGTGCCTGCCTAGGTGATCAGCCAGGAGACGTAGTATTGGTCTCCTTTCTCTTTTTTGAATGGGAGACTTAAGGTTTTTGTTTGAGCATCAAGAGTGGCTTAACCTAACAGAAAAATTGCCTCTGTCTTTCTTTTGTTTGTATATTTCAATTTCTTGATATATAAAAATAATTCATTGTGAGTTGTTAAACACGTTAAAAGTGTGAGTTAAAAAGTTCCAATTTCCTTATTTGTAAAAACTAATGGTTTACTATTAGATGCATCAGGATTGATGCGTCTGGGGTGGATTTTATTAAATGAAATGTTCCTCATCATTTATTCTTCTTTATGTTGACACCAGTCTTTATGTGGAAGGTCTCTGCATCCCCTCTTACTGATACAAACTTATCCTTTTTATGATGTGTGTGTACCGTGAGAGGAAGGAGATCGTTGGTATCAACTAGTCTGATGATGGTTCTCTAAGCGTGGTCGAGGCCCTGCAGCGTACACAATCCCTGGGAACTTGTTAGGAATACATCTTTTCCACTCCATCCTAGATCTGCTAAACCAGACACTCTGGGGTGAGGCCTAGCAATTGTGTGAACCAGTGAGTTAGCCCAATTCTTAAGTTTCCACATCAGGAAACAGGTTCAAAGCAAGATGATATGAATCCCCTGGTCATTTGACTCCTACTCTAGTGCCTTTTGTTTGTTTGTAATCGCTATGCTGAGCTTCATGTTAAGAACATGATGGTAAGTCCCTGGGTGAGTTTCAGGGTGTTCCAATCTTTATAGATGTTCTAAACTATCAGAGTCATTTAATAGTATAACAGGGCATTTTTCCCTATCTATTAATCAGTTAGATGATATATTTTTATTTGAAAATTCAAAACCCTTTCTAGTAAAAGCTAACTAATTTATATAATAAGGCAAATCTTTTTTCACAAAAATACTTGAACTTGAAAGACTAGCAGGTTACTGTGAGGCATCTAGAAATTATGACATGACTAAAGGGGACTTCAAAAATGACTCAGAAGAAAATGTCTGTTATTAATTGAAGAGAGAGTAGACGGACTTTAGAATATTCAAAAATGAAAGCAAATATGCAAGGATTTGCACAAATTGCTGGAAGAAAGTTATTTTTGAGCAGCACTTGGAGGATGGCAGCCCAGAGTAACAAAGAATTTTATGAAGTGGTGATATTTGTTTTTTCTCCCAGAAAGTAAGAAAAGCAGTGAAGTATGGATTACTCCCCAAACTTTAGAACCTTCTGAGGTAATGTATGGCAAATAGACATGCCAGCATTAAAACAGCTCTTCTGACTTATTCTTGAAGAAAAGAGGATGAATTTCATCTCCATACAGTTCATTTTGGTTATTTTCCCTGGTTCCCAGTGGGGAGCCACAGCCTATATTTGCAACTCAGCCCTTTTAGATTGGCGGAAATGAAGAACACTGTCCTGGGCAGCTCCCACCTGTGGTGCTGGCAATCTAAAGCCACTGGTTTGTATATCAGCTCACAGTTCTAATTAGTTTTCATTTTTTTATCTGCCACTCACATTTTCCCTTTTCTGTTATATATTCATATATAAAAAATATCATAAACCTGCAAATCCAAAGATGTATCTATGCACCTTATTTTCTCCCCCATCAAGCATTCTTTTATTTATTTATTTATTTATTTTAAAGTATTTTTTATTGAGTCATAACTGTGTACAATAATTCAGTCATGGAGTACAGTGTGCGGGCTTCACATACAATCAGAGATATTTTTATCAACCTGATTAATATAACATTCATGATATTTTCTCATTTACTATGTGAAAACAATTTTGATCCGTATTTAGAAG
>CAUYRH010132133.1:0-13514 GCA_963574655.1 Perodicticus potto
GCACGAGGAGCAGACAGCAAGGCGCCAGTGTTTTCCGTACAGGTGGTTGGTTCTTTTTCAAGCCGGTTTCTTCGTTCATCACAGTATCAGCACCGCCAGGGCCAAGGCAGTGGTTGTAGAGCTTTCCTGTCCTGCATCACTTTCATATTGAAGGTATGAAGAGATTAGATACATAAAACAAGAAGCTTAAATTATTAAAAAAAAACAAAATAGGATGAAACACAAACCTCACCCAAAGAAATGCCTCATTTCCCACAGGGCTGCAGGAAGAAAGTATTGCTATACAGTTAGCTGAGGCAGCCACCAGACCCAGGAGGCTAAAGTGAATGACCCTGCTCATACTTTTAGAGGCAGTTTGAAAATAAATCTAAAACACATTCCCTCTAGAAGGCAACAGGTTAGACTCGAAGAGTGACTTGACACTTTAGAAAGCCGCAGCTTCCTTCACAGAGAAAAGAGAAAATCAGGCACAGGACCTGTGGCCTAGAGGACTTACAGAGCGGGTGTTACGTTCCTCTTTGGTGCTTAAAGCCTCCTAGCTCTGGGCCCTCCTCCCTCGAGGGCCTAGAGTGTAAGCTAAGCCCTGGGTCACCTCTTGATCTTGCAGGATCCAGTGCCCTTCTGACCTCTTTTCCTCTGCCCCCTACTTAAAACTCTTGGTGTCAAAGACCTTAATATCAGTCATCTACACCCTAGCATAAATGAGTTGCCTTTACCATACTTGCTCCCTGGAGCATTTGCTTATCAGGCTGATCTCTGATGGTGCATTAGAAGGCTAGCTCCCAGGCCGGGCATGGTAGCTCACATCTGTAATCCTGGCGCTCTGGGAGGCTGAGATAGGATTGTTTGACCTCAGGAGTTTAAGATCAGCCTGAGCAAGACTGAGACCCTGTCACTAAAAAAACTAGCCCTGTGTTGTGGCAGGCGCCTGTAGTCCCAGCTACTCAGGAGGCTGAGGCAAGGGGATCCCTTGAGCCCAAGAGTTTGAGGTTGCTGGAAGCTATGACTCCACGGTGTTCTACTGGAGGTGACAAAGTGAATCTATGTCTCAAAAAAATAAAAATTAAAAAAAGGCTTGGTTCCTGACATGGCAGTTCAGGTGTCATCAAGAAACTGGTGGGGAAGCTTCTGGAATCATTCTCCATGAGTAGCTACCCTCTCTGTGAGTAGCAAAGCTGTCCCTCTCTGCTGTATGATGTCACAGAGGTCACCATCCCTTCTTCGACTAGCGACATCCAGGGCGGCCCCAGCTTCGGGATTCTGAGACTGAGCTTCTTTAACACAGAGCAGCAGTATCTCAGGAGGCCTTGGGAAATGGCATCTTGTTTTCAGTTTCTGAATTAAAAGCTGATTCAAAGGAAGCACCCCACACACTCCCTGCAGTTTGACCCCCTTCCCCTTGTCTTCCTCATGACCTGTGTCTCCAGGGGGAAGATCAAACAAAGAGGTTGCAGAGGTTGGGGGCATGCTGTGTTTGGTTACAGTCCCAGGCTGGATGTGATTACAGAGTTCCTGTGCCCAGGGAGGCACAAAGGGGAATGTGGGGGAGGAACTCTGATCCCAGCTCAGAGAACATGCAATCAGGCATGCCCCCAAGTACCCCGCCCACACGTGCACATGTGACCTGCCAAAAAAATTGTGAGTTGCTAAAGTTTGTCCCCAAACTCCCATCCCCACCATGTGGGGGGGGAGTGTCCCCCCACCTCTTTAAGAGGTCTCCTTTTTATGAGCATTTTCTTTTCAGTAGGGACTAGCAGAAGACTGAAAAATATTCACAAGTTAAAGGTATAAGTGACTTTTTGCTGTGGTTGTGGTTTTGGGGTTTTTTTTTTTTTTTTCTCCCTCAGTAGAGTGCCCTGGAGTCATAGCTCACAGCAACTTCAAACTTTTGGGCTCAAGTGATCCCCTTGCCTCAACCTCCTGAGTAGCTGGGACTACAGGTGCCCACCACAATGTCTGGCTATTTTTAAAGATGGGGTCTTGCTCATGCTCTGCTTGCTGGTCTCGAACCTGTGAGCTCAGATGATCCACCCACTTCGGCCTCCCAGAGTGCTATGATTACAGGTGTGGGCCACTGTGCCTATGTCTGTCTTCTTATATACTGTGACTTTCTTAAGGGCAAGAGTCATGGCAGGTGCCTCCCCTCATCCCCCACCATTTTTGTCCTGCCTAGCAATATGCCTAACATATATTAAAGGCCTCACAAAACTTTGATGTACAGATGGATGAAGAAATGAATGAAGAAATGAACTTTTCCACTAAGGTTCAAAAAAATATTTTTACAAGTAATGGATTACTCCCCATTCAGTGTCACCATATCCCTCAGCAAGTCACCTGGTCTGCATTTTTACTGCAATTCACTAAAGACTGGGCCTGGATTCAGGTAAAGAAGAGCAGAATAGGCTGGGTGCGGTAGCTCACTCCTGTAATCCCAGCACTCTGGGAGGCCGAGGCAGGCAGATTGCCTGAGTTCACAAGTTCGAGACCAGCCCAAGCTAAAGCAAGACCCCCGTCTCTAGAAAATAGCTGGGCATTGTGATGGGTGCCTATAGTCCCAGCTACTCAAGAGGCTGAGGCAAGAGAATCACTTGAGCCCAAGAGTCTGAGGTTGCTGTGAGCTAGGAAGCCATGGCATTCTACCGGAGGTGACAAAGGGAGACTGTCTCAAAAAGAAAAAAAAAAAAGAAAAGCAGAATAAAAACCAGGCACTGCCACTTCAAGGTCACTTAGTGATCTGGAGAAAGTCACTCACCTCTCGAGACCTCTGTTTCAACTCAAAAATAAGGCTAAAATTACCTGATTTGAGTAGAGTGGAGGAAGCTCTGAGACTCCAAGTCTATAAAGTGTGTTAAGCCATAAGGACTCAACATTGTTATATTGTTAATGTTAGATGAGTCATCAAACGCCCAGAAAGGCCAAGCAATTTGCTCAGGGTCATCAGGAAGTTAATGCTGAAAACTGACAACCAGGACAGTTGACGCTGCACCTCCAGGTGTGCACCCCATCTGGTACCAGACTTCCCATTGCCTTGAAGACTCACAGTGCTTCCTTATCCCGCAGCATCATCACCCTTGACATTCAGCAGCCCCTCACAGGTGGGAGAACTGTTGACTGCGTAGTTCTTGCTGGTGCTGTTTGTGGGGACATGGCTGTCTGACTGGGAGGAGTCCCAGACTCAAGCTGTGCCCATCAGATGACTTTGCTGCCTCTGTGCACACCACACCAGTAGATAGCCTGGCTTAAGAGGGATGGGAAAATCAAGAGAGTGTGATGATGCTGGGAGCATCCCTCCAGCAGACGCTCTCAGTGCCCCCAAGCCATCCCTATGGCTCACCTAGGTCAGTTTCATGTGAATTTCCTGGGCCTCAATTCCATGAATGGACTGTGTCCATTCATTGATGCATTCATTCACTTTGCCCCGGAGGGGACTGTGTTCATTCACTGATACATTCATTCACCTTCCAAATAAATAAATAAATAAATAAAAATTAAAAAAAAAAAAAAAAGCCTCCTGGCCCTCATGGGGCCATCCTTTACTGTGTTCTGTGCTGTCCCTCAGAAGGTCCCCACTGGGACTGAGTCCTAGCTCCTAGCTGTCCAGAGCTGTGATAACCTGCTCATTAGCGCCTTTTATTGATTTTCCTTCCTCCTTGGCTCACTTCCCTCCTCCCTCACCTGGACTTTGGACTTCCTAGCATCATCTCCCAAATAAAGTAATTACAAGTAAGTCCTGGTCTTGGGTCTGCTCTGGGGGGACCCAACTGAAGATAACTGACTCCCTTCTCTCCAAGTGAAGAAAGAACCAGGGGCCAGAACATTCTGTGCACACACCAGATCCATTCACTGGGCAAACCTCCAGGGCTTATTGTCTCTGGGAAGGCTTCCCTGCTGGGCAGTGGGGATGCTGAGATGTAGCTCCCGGGTGGAGGGGTGCAGGGCGGGGGGCCAAGGGAGGAGCTCAGCTGCCACCTGGGCACTTGTAGAGGCTTCAATTCCCAGACAGAGCAGGAATTTGGTCAAGGACACCTGCCAGAGAGGCAAGAGGACTGGGTCTGTTGGTCCTTCAGTCATTCCTTCATCACACACAGTTCAAGTGCCAGCCAAGGGCAAGGCCTTATGCTGGGAGTGCGCAGGCTACAGACAGAAACGTAGATGCAGGTCCTCACTTCTTGAGGTGTCCTGTCAGGTCAGATCCTGGCTAGCCTTGGATTCTTGGCCGAGCTTCTCCATCTTCCTGGGCTAAATTAGAGCATCCCTCATCCACACCTAAGCAGAGACTCTAAAACAGGGCCCCCACCCTCCAGCAACAGAAACTCCAGCTCTTCATCCCAGCCTGCACATTCACAGTGGGACTCTGAGAAAGGTGTGGGTGTTCAGGGCACAATGGACTATCTTCCTTTAGCGAAACATATAATGGAAAGAAAGTTACAAAAAATGCCAAACAAACTTGGCAGTAAAGTAGCAGAATCAGCACCCTTGCAGAGGGTAACAGGATCCCTGGCTCTGTGCCCCGGAGGCTTCTCACCACCCGGGTCCCAGGCTTGGGTTCAGAGTGTTCAGGACCTGGCGGCAAGACAGTGTCTGTTCCCTCCAGCCTGTGCACAGTGTTATCGGCTACTGCTGTACAGGACGTCCTGGGAAGGCTGGTGGTGGGGGAGATGATGCTCTTGCCACCAAAGGGACCTCACAAGTAGCAGTCACCACACAGACTGCAATCCAGGAGTCAGGGAAGGCTACCCTGTTGTCCTGGTGCCGGGCTGGGCGTGTTGGGGAAAGGCATGAGTTCCTGCAGGGAGACACGTTAGGTCAGAATGAGATGGTGAGACAAGTGGCCAGGCAGCAGGTTTGGCCAGGTCCAGACTGCCAGGCCCATCCACAGCCCCTTTGCCATCAGCACCTCTATAATTTGCAACATTATGCAGGACACCTTATCAGATGATAGGGGAGATATAGCAACTGCCGTTCTTCTTTGTAAAGACACTAGGAACACAGCTGGTTTGGGGACTAACTGTGGCTCCTTGAGTCTATGGCTTGCTGGTGGTTGTGGCTTCTCTCCTGCTGTGTTTCTCTCCAGTGTCCCCAGCCCTGGGTAGTCAGGACCCTTGGTGGACAGACGGCTTCCCATTAGGAAGAAGGCCGCAGACAACAAACCTATTCAGATTGGCTTGTGGATTTAATGTGTTTCTTATTCAGGTCAGGAGGGCAATCTCAAAAGGGGAACAAGTGATATTTACGAAAAGTGGTGGGACTGAGTTACTTTCTCGCCCTCACTGATCCGCAATATTTTCATCTTAGTCAGTCTGGGCTGCTGTAACAAAGTACCATAGATGAATGCGGTGCTTTTTTTTTTTTTTTTCTTTTTTTGAGAGAGAGCCTCAAGCTGTAGCCCTGGGTAGAGTGCTGCGGCATCACAGCTCACAGCAACCTCCAACTCTTGGGCTTAAGTGATTCTCTTGCCTCAGCCTCCCAAGTAGCTGGGACTACAGGCGCCCGCCACAACACCCAGCTATTTTTAGGTTGCAGCTGTCATTGTTGTTTTTGCTGGCCCAGGGCCAGGTTCAAACCCGCCAGCCTCTGTGTATGTGGCCAGCGCCCTACCCACTGAGCTACCGGCACTGCCGATGCAGTGTTTATTAATAACAAAAATGCATTTCTGGGGGGTGGCGCCTATGGCTCAAAGGAGTTAGGGTGCCGGCCCCATATGCCAGAGGTGGTGGGTTCAAAAACAGCCCTGGCCAAAAACTGCAAAAAAAATGTAGTTCTGGAGGCTGGAAGTATGAAATCAGGTGGCCAGCATGGGCGGATTCTAGTGAGGGTTCTCTTCTGCATTGCAGAGTGCCGCCTTCCTGTACCCTCCTATGGCAGTAAGAGATCTAGAGAGTTCTCTTGGATCCCTTTTATAAAGACATTAATCCCATTCATGAAAGTGGAGCCAAAGGCCCCACCTCCTAACATCATCAACATTAGGGGTTGGAATTTCAACATAGGAATTGTGGGATGATATACAGCTTCAACTGTAACAATTTTGAGCCATACTATGGGATTATGATGCCATATTCACCTTGAGATGGTAATGATTAAACATTACAAATGCCAGCTCGGCACCTGTGGCTGAAGCAGCTAAGGCGCCAGCCACATACACCTGAGCTGGCGGGTTTGAATCCAGCCTGGGCCCGCCAAACAACGATGGCTGCAACCAAAAAAAAATAGCCAGGCGTTGTGACGGGCACCTGTAGTCTCAGTGACTTGGGAGGCGGAGGCAGGAGAATTGCTTGAACCCAGGAGTTGGAGGTTGCTGTGAGCTGTGATGCCACAGCACTCTACCCAGGGAGACAGCTTGTCTCAAAAAAAAAAACAACATTACAAATGCCTAGAACAGAGTTGAAATAAATATATTTGCAATCAAAACCATGTGCAGTGACTTACACCTGTAATCCCACCTACTCTGCTACTTGGGAGGCTGAGGTATCAAGATTGCTTGAGACAAGGAGTGGAAGACCAGCCTGGGCAACATAGCAAGATCCCATCTCTAAAAAAAAAAAAAAAAAAAGGAGGGGGGGAAATCCATAACATTTGGAATCTCAGGCACACCAAAAGAGAGACCATGCTTTCTTTACTGACTTCTTTCTCTTCCATCGTGAGAAGAATCACACTGTATTTACCCATGGAGGGAAAGGTTGTCTTTGCCTGTTAAACGATTTTTAACAAGGTTGTCCACTCTAGTAGTCGTAATTAGGGTCTGTGAAAGATGTCAAGGCTAATAGGGCTGAGAGGCTCCACTTCCAGCCCAACTCTAAGAGGAATCTGAGGGCAGGCAGAGGAGAGGGCCTGGATTAGAACAGTCTGTAGTTGTCAAAACTCCCAACACCGTGGGTCTGTGTTTCTCTAAATTTCCACCAAAGAACCCTTTATAGTTACAGAGAGTCCTGCCAAGAGGTCTAGATATGTATATGGAATGGGCTTTCTGCCAATTGGAAATTTCTTAGAACATGCTTGTGTTCTCATAAAAATTCCCACAGATTCGGCTCGGCGCCTGTGGCTCAACGGGCTAAGGCGCCAGCCACGTACACCTAAGCTGGCGGGTTCAAATCCAGCCCGGGTCCGCCAAACAACAATGACAGCTGCAACCAAAAAATGGCCGGGCGTTGTGGTGGGCGCCTGTAATCCCAGCTACTTGGGAGGCGGAGGCAAGAGACTCGCTTGAGCCCAGGAATTGGAGGTTGCTGTGAGCTGTGATGCTACAGCACTCTATCCAGGGTGACAGCTTGAGGCTCTGTCTCAAAAAAAAAAAAAAAAAAAAAATTCCCACAGATTCTTTATTCTGTGCCAAAATATATACATATTTAATTTTAAATTAAAAAAAAATTCTTTCCCACCTGCCATAAAACCCTCCAATTGGCACCTCCACAGACATGGTGTGTCTTCATGCCTGTGGCTTCAGGCCCTCCCTACCTGTATTCTGTCCCTGGCTCGCTGCCATGGGTGTGTACGTCTAGTCTGATAGCACAGCTCAGGAACATCAGATGTGAATCTGACTGACACTGCCATCTCTCTCAGCCCCTAACACCCAACCTGGCATGCTCATTCACCACCCACTCCATATCCACAGCAAAAGTACGATACCACAAGAAGGAGTAAGACCTCCCACCTCCACACACTCTCACACACACACACGTATCTGAAAAGCCTGAGCTATTGCTTGGGGAGGTAATGGGGACTCAAAGGCCTAGGTGGTAGGGATGTTATTAGGGATCTTGGGGGTAAGCGACAGAAATTGACTCTGGGTAACTTACTCAGAGAGTACTTTCTTGGAAGATGTGAGGCAACTGAAAACTGAAAGAAAAGCTGAAGCCCCAGGCTCCAGAAGGACAGGCAAGAGGGCAGTTGGAGGGATCTAGGAAGCAGAAAACAGCACACAATTCCCTCAGGCTGCTAGGACTAAAATGAATTTGCCCCAGATAGTTTCTATATATTTTTTTGAGACAGAGTCTCACTATGTCACCCTTAGCAGAGTGCCGTGGCATCACAGCTCACAGCAACCTCCAACTCTTAGGCTTAAGTGATTCTCTTGCCTCAGCCTCCCAAGTAGCCAGGACTACAGGCACCCGCCACAATGCCCGGCTATTTTTTGTTGTTGCAGTTGTCATTGTTGTTTAGTAGGCCCAGGCTGGATTGAACACGCCAGTCTTGGTGTATGTGGCTGGCATCCTACTGAGCTACAGGCACCGTCAATAGTTTCTATTTTTGATTCATCCACTCAAGATTCAGGTTCCTCGGACAGAGTATCCAATTGACCTAACTTAGGTCACATGGCCTATGCCCTCATCAGAGGCGGGCACCCTTGATGGGCAGCCCCACTAAGACTATATTAACAACAAAAGAGGTCAATTCCTAAGGTAAAAATTTGGTGTCACAGCCAGAAAAGTGGCCATTGAATGTGGAGCAGGAGAAATTCACTGTTCTCTGTTACAGATTCTACAACTTATCTCCAAAGCCAACCTCAGTCTCCCCAAGGGACTAGCCCACCTCTGGGGAGAATCTGCCACAACCAGCAGCAGTTGTTGTGTGTTCCTGCATTTGTTTACGCCAACAAAGAAGGTCCACTGTCAAGTTTAAAGCCCCGTGGGAAGAAAGGCCACCTGCAGAGACCCTTGTCCTCAGTAGGATGACCCACAATCATAATCAGAACCATTCAAGAGAGCAGGAGGACATGGCCACAAAGGGCTCCTGTAGGTAGCTTGACCATCTTCACAGTTTGGCCCAAGACCAGCGCTGGCCTACAGGTCTGTACTATCGGAAGTCCCAAGCCAGGGTTGGTTTGTCAGCCAGAGTCTGCCATCTGCCATGTCAAAAAGAAAAAGCAAACAAACAAAAAGCCTCTGGACAGCAGCAGCTACACAGGCGATATACTAGTTACCTTTGTTAGAAAACATTCAAGTAATGCAGACATAGAGTAAAAAGTTCAAGTCTGCAAAATGACTCGCTTTCATTTCCCTAAATCTCTCAAAGACATGCCCCATTTTGCAGACTCTCCAGGGACACCAGCCCCCTTCTCAGCTGACAGCAAGAGGAATCTCTAGAGAGGAAGCAAGGAGAAGATAGAGCAGGGACTTTCCAGCTGCTGGTCCAGACTTGAAACCACAGCTGGGAAGGAAGCAAGCAGGGCTGTCTCCACCACAGGCGTTTACACGCAGCAGGTACACCCTGAGCACATCAGTAAAATAAGGAACTGATGAAAGGAGAGGCGGGGCAGGAGAGAGGGAGAAGAAATGAAAGTTCCCCTTTGCTCTCCTATTCCATCCATCTTACTTGCTCCCCAGAGGTAACAACTGTTACCAGCCTTTCCCTCCTCATTTCCTAGTACTAGGCAGAGAAGCCTGTGAGGAATTAACCAAGTGTTCTTCTGTAGGCTCTTTATGAAAAGAAGAGAGAGAGATTTGGCTCCTCCTCCTCTCAAGAGGGCAAGTCATGCCTGGTCTCCGGCAGGCCAGGGGGTCTTCCCCATCACCTCCTCCTTTGGAAAGGGACTCAGTGAGCAAGAGCTTGTGTTTACTTTCTTGCTTCTCCAACACTGAGAACTTGAGGGTATGGTGAACACTTGATCACTGGTTTTGAATGAATGGAATGTCTTCCCTCTTCTCAGATGTCAATACGATTCCTATTTATCAACATCCCCTCCTAATTTGATCAGGTTTGAGTGGGTTATGCTTCTTCCCAATCAACAATCCTCAGCTGGAGAGAGTCCCTGTCACATGGGAACACATCCTAACACCATGTTATATTTGAAGTAGGAGAATGAACTTTTGTCTTAGCACTAGCTGTCGAAGCCAGGAGGGGTGGATGCAGTGGTGTCACCTCGGGTCCCCCCTTCCTTCCCAGACTGACGCACTTGTTCCCCCAGTAGCTGCAAGTGCTAACGCCTGACAGTTCTTGGATGAGTCTCCTGGGGACATAGCCCTTGGCTAAAAGGAACCATCTCCTTCAAAGTGACATTCTCTTCCTGGGGCAGCCTCTGCACAGGAATATAAAGGCTCAGCTCCCTCTTGCTAGCAAGGACAACTCTGCAGCACACTCCAGCTCCAGGGCTCCCTGTGGCATTGCCCAAGACCTTTGCTGCCATCACAATCACAGCTCAAACTCTCTGCCCAGTCCTGCCTTCTGCCTTCTCCACATCCCCTTGGGATGTTGATCCTGAGAGCACTTTCTAATAAACTTCCCTGCAAGCTGATCTGCCTCAGAGTCTGCCTTCCAGGGAGCCCAATATGCAACAAGAAACCACTTAATCTCTCTGTTCCCAGGATTCTTTGGGTTTTTGTTTTTTGTTTTTTTTTTTTGAGACAGAGCCTCAATTGTCACCCTGGGTAGAGTGCCGTGGCATCACAGCTCACAGCAACCTCCAACTCCTGGGCTCAGGCGATTCTCCTGCCTCTGTTCCCAGGATTCTTATCTATACAATGTAGGTATTAAAGAACATGGGCTTTGAAGTCAGATAGATCTAGATTTTAATCTTAGATTTGCTGTTTGTGGGCTTTGTGTATTTCAAGGAAGTCTCTGAGTCTTAGTTGTCTCATCTATGAAATGGGGTTTGGCAGACTCCACTAGCACCCTGTGTCACATCCCCTCAGCCCACCTATAATATCAGCTGTAGCCATGAAGGACATTTTCATGAGAGCTCAGACTCACCTTATACTGGCAATGACTTACCATTTATTCCTCCCATTCTTTACCTTGGAAGGGATATTCCCAGACCACTAGACTACCATATACTTCAGTGATGTATCAAGACCCTAAGTCTGGGTAGGATTTGCTGCTCACCTTCTGGAGCGAATGCATGATGCCAAGGTCTTTTAACACACTTGTCACTTCTTGCTCATTAAAATGATGTTATTGATATGGTGGACTAATGTGATGTTGTGTGGGAAGTCCAGACAGTTCAGGTCCATTCTGACCAGTTTATGATAGAGGGCAGGAAAGTTAACACCACCATGATGCAACATGCAAATGTATCCTGTGGTCTGCTCTCTCTACTTTTTTTTTTTCTTTTTTTTTTGAGACAGAGCCTCAAGCTGTCACCATGGATAGAGTGCCGTGGCATCACAGCTCACAGCAACCTGGGCTCAAGTGAGTTTATTGCCTCCGCCTCCCAAGTAGCTGGGACTATAGGCGCCCGCCACAACGCCCAGCCATTTTTTTTTTCCTTAACTATACTAGCTCTTATCCTAGGTCAAGGAACAAGTAATGTTGTACTGATTACCACGTATGTCCATTCCAGGGCATTCAGGGGTTGAGGGAATAACCACAGTGGACAGGTAGACCCAACCAGAAAACTCACCAGTAGCTGGAGCAAGGCTGAGGCTCTGTTATTAGCCGTCCCCACACCCCCTCGCTGTAATAGGAGGGAGAAACATAAGGGCACTTTTGGTCACAGATATCCGTGTCAATTCAGACTCCAATGTTAAAGTCCTCAATATTCTTCATTCCTCATGTACAGTTCCAAAAGTAAACAACCACAGATTTTTGAGGAGAGGACTGAGGAAATCATTACAGAAAGCATTTGCCTAACATTATAGTCCTTCCTCACAGGAACCCAGCATCATCTTCTTTTTTTTTTTTTTTTTGAGACAGAGTCTCAAGCTGTCATTCTGGGTAGAGTGCCATGGTGTCACAGCTCATAGCAACCTCAAACTCTAGGGCTTAAGCGATTCTCTTGCCTCAGCCTCCGTAATAGCTGGGATTACAGGTGAACGCCACAATAGCCTGGCTATTTTGTTGTTGTTGCAGTTGTCGCTGTTTAGCAGGACTGGGCCGTGTTCAAACCCGCCAGCCTCGGAGTATATGGCCGGCACCTAAACTGCTGAGCTACAGGCACCACCCTCAGCATCTTGTTTAGGCAATGGCTCAGGTCTGGAATCTGGGCAGGGAATCATGACACATTACTGGAGGCGGCCTCCAGCCCCCTGATCATCCATCCTTGATTTCTTTCACTTGTCTAGATTAAGTAGTACACTGTTGGCCAGCCATCTATCTCACCACTGGGAACACTGTGTTCTATTAACCGTCTCCACAACACTCTGTGGGTCAGGCCCTCCAACAGCCCCTCCACTGTTGCTGCTCATTGCAATTGCACCCGGGTTCTAAAGGTGACACACTGGCACCTGGTCCTTGTTTGGGGTTCCTATCATCTCCGAGGGCTTTAGGGAGCCTAGTGTTGTAATAGCACCTCCTACTATCAGTGAAGCTGGCGCCACTCCTGGCCCTCACCAGCTCATTCCTTACTGCTCCAGCAAGTAGGACTTCTGGGCCTCCCACAGAGCAGAGTCCCCCATCTGGCTGAGGGGGGTTTTGATTGTCTGTGCCACAGACACTCTAGCATGCCCACTTCTTGGAGACTTTTGATCTCTTCTCTGCTACCTGCCACAGCAACTCTGACATTTCTATCTCATGTAGGATGAACCATTGCCTTTCCTAAGCTTCTAAAAATCCATCCTTAAAGTGTGTTGGCACCCTCTCTTGGGTTGGTTGCCAGGGTGTTAAGTTCTGTGCCATGGGACAGTCCAAATCAATGGACACCTCATCCACTTTTACCTTCCTCCCCTCCTGATCCAGCCCACTCAGCTCCCACCCAAGAGCATCAACTAGGTCCTATGAGTCCTTCAGCATACAATCCCTCTCCTGCCTGAGCAGGCCCAGCTTTGACTCTTGTTGACCCTCAGAGAGCCAAAAAGGATGGGAAGGGAGGTTCTGCAGAGGACAAGCCTTCTCTCGTAGGGGACCTGCCTTATGATCTCAACATGGGGCGCCAGTCTTTGCCAACAAGGAGAAGTGGGTCACTTCTGTAAGGCCCAGTGGGTTCAGAACCTGAGGGTTCAAGGCACTCCATTGTGTGTACTCATATATCGCTAACCCAAGTCTCAGGTTCCCACCCCTTGCCTTTTAGGGCTCTCACCTTGGCCCTCTTTAATAATTCCACCTCCTCTGAACTCCGCTATTCTCATCATTAAATCCTACACCTGATCCTCCCTCTGTAGAAAAGATTTCCTTAGCTGTTGCCCAGGAGGCCCTCTGACTTTCACATTTTGCCTTGCTGATTATTCACTCTGATTGTACATTATGTTTTATTTTAGAGATGAGGTGACGAATATTCTCTCTGAGATTGTCATCAGCCTTCTTTAGCAAATCGATGAGCTCAGCTATAAGGAAAGACCTGGGGGAATTACATTTCCATGGTTCTTATCATCATGCTTCTCTCCAATGCCAGAGATGTTACACCAGCCAGTGGGACCCTTCCACCCATATCCCACCTCAGGGGAGAAAAGATTTATCTTACCCTGTGCTGGGTATATGGTGGAAACCCCTACATTAAAAGAGAGATTAATAAAAGGAAAGTTTACAAGTTTATTTAATATTAGTTTTACATGGCTCGGTGCCTGTGGCTCAGCGGGCTAAGGCGCCAGCCACGTACACCTGAGCTGGCAGGTTCAAATCCAGCCTGGGCCTGCCAAACAACAATGACA
>CAUYRH010132135.1:0-29022 GCA_963574655.1 Perodicticus potto
GAAATCTCTCCCTCTACCAGGAGCTTTGGTGTTTTCTGTAAATCAATTCTGTCTTACCACGGAGGGGTGGGGGGGGGGAATAATGTAATGAAGAATAATAAAATACATGTATTTAAAAAAAAAAAAAAAACAAATCCATACTGGGCCCGCCAAACAACAATGGCGGCTGCAACCAAAAAATGGCCAGGCATTGTGGCGGGCGCCTGTAGTCCTAGCTACATGGGAGGCGGAGGCAGGAGACTCGCTTCAGCCCAGAAATTGAAGGTTGCTGCGAGCTGTGATGCCACCGCACTCTACCCAGGGTGACAGCTTGAGGCTCTGTCTCCAAAAAAATAAAAAAATAAAAGTTCCTTAAGGGCAAATATTGTGTTATGTTGTTCATCTGTGTTGTGTTGTCCAATCTGTATAATCTGTGATGCACAGCATAGGTCCATAGTTATCTTACATCATTTGTGGAACATGGCAAAAGACAAAAGCAAATGAGTGCATGAATTCTCCTTATTGTTGAAAGAAAGATAGCAAAAGACCTAAAATAATGTGAAAGCAGTGAAAATACCAAGATTGGAAGAAATAGAGCAAAGAGTTACAAGGCTAACTAAGGGATTAATGTGATGTACCAAGAACAGAATAAAGCAGATTCCAAAAATAAACAGTGAAAACTAGAGAACAAAAAGATGATGATAAATAACAGTTGAGATGGGAATGTCTTTTGTGTGTTTTCTTTGAGGAGAGACCTACACAGGTTATGGCTATAAATTTATTAGATATTGAAGTAAGACCTAATTGCAAAATACCTATAGACAGTGGGATTAAAGACTAGACTTGGGAGCTATTTGTATATACCTGATTATGTCATTATGAGGATGATTAAACTTTCGTGAATGAGTTCTGGCAAAAATAAGAATAGGCTGAGTTTTATCATTTTTAGTTTTTTCAAGTATTGAACCTCTGTTTAAGCTTTGCTTTATTAAAGTTAAATAAATTCTGCTACCAGGAGTACCAGTAATCTGTCCACATTTTCCATTACAATGGAATTTTGCTTAAATTAGACTACCAACATTTTACTATATGAGTATTTTTATTGTAATAAGATTTATGGCACATTTGAAGCTATTACATATCAAACTCAACTGGGGAAAGAAAACTATGCAAAAACGCAGAATTGTTTTAAAGGGTATATTTATAGACAAAATGACATAGTTTCAGAGTGGTTGCAATAGAGAATCTTACAAGTAGGTACTCTAAACAAAAGCCACTGTTGCAAGTCAAAGAATAATTTCATCTGCGTAGTCCAGAAAGGTTTATTGGTTTTATTTCAGTATTTTTAACCTTACTTTGAACCACAGGTAACAGTAGCATCATTAGTCACATGTTCTAAATATTTGAGAATTAAAAAAGGATCCTAGAAATCATGTCTTTCATTTTACAGTTGTAAGGAAAATTTGTTAGAGCACTGAAGCCTCTTAGCCAGTTAATGATTAGGTTAAGATGACTTAACTAATAAATATTTCTCTTGACTCCTAGTCTGGTACTTGATCTACAATATTATAAAACCCTCTTTCTTTAGATATGATTAAAAATGAGACCTTTTGTCTAAGCATTGATCTGTGATTTTATTTATACCTATAAGAACTAATAGCAAAGTGCCACTTTTCTTTTTTTTAACTTTTATGTGCAGTACATTTATCAAACAACCTATTTGTATTATTTTAATAATGAGAAGAAAAAGCCTGCATTTTGTTTTATTTGGCAGGTGATTCATTTAATCCAGTTTAAATTTAGATAGTAGGTATCTTTTGGAAGATGTCAGTAATTTTGTTGGGAAAATGAATATTTTAAAAAATGTTCTATTTTTAATCCTTTGTAATCAGCAAGAAGTTGAGAAGTTTACAGACCTAGAGAAACTCTACCTCTACCTTCAGCTGCCTTCTGGTCTCAGCAATGGAGAGAAAAGGTATATCTGTTCTTGTCTCTGCTGTAATTACATTGTTTATAGGCCATCCCTAGGATGTATGTGAAGTATGTGTGTTATAATTGTTAATTGTTTTACAGTAATCCTAAAGTCATCAGAATGCAGAATGGCAAAACTATAAATCGTTGCCATCTTTGATGATATTTGGTTAAGTGTTTACTTGTAGTTTTTGCTAACTCATTTGTTCAACTGAGTAAATGGTATGAAATGTGATTTAGATTTTGTTTTATAGACAGATATAGATATATTTATACAATCGGAGGGCTTGTGAAAATTAAACAGAAAACCAAAGAATAAACAGATAAATATTTATTTATTCCTTATTGTGTGGAATAAGTTACAAGAGTTTGTTTTTTATAAATTCTGTTAGGTAAGCATGTCATGGACTATAAAACAGAAAATGAAGTGAATGGAACATAAATTCATAATAAATGTAAGGTATTTTAAGTGCTTTGGATATTAACTGTAGTTTCATCCTTAAACATATTTGAGTCTCATTTAGAAAATGTGGAGAAAAGTTGTTCATTCAGCCACTCTGTTCTTAAGAGTTTCTTTACCTTTTTAAATATGTCTCAAAATTCATTTTATTCATATAAATTATCCTTAACATTCTATTCTTTTAAGTGTATATAAAAAGAAATGGAATGAAAATTCTTTTACTTTTTCTCCCTCATATCAAGTTTTTTTTTAACTTTAATCATTTTCTTTCCTAGAAACTGTCTCAGTATTTTTTTTGGAATTAAATAATCTATATAGGTAGCTGAGATGGATGTCAGAATCAGTACAGCGGCTTTCCTCATGCTGTCTTTGGTATCTGTTTCCTGGAATGAGTTTATAAATGCTACTGCCGTATAATAAAAGGTTCAGATGTTTGGTGGATATAGTTAGTCTGAGACAGGCAGCTTAACTACAGGGAGGAATGTAGGGGAGATTTGTCTTTTTAAGATCTCTTGGTGTGAATACCATTCTGGAACAGAGAGTACTTTAGCAAAATTTAAAGGTAATTACTTCTGTATATATATTTTTTGAGTATGTTGAGCAAATAGAAATAAACAATTTTCTGTAATTTTTGTTATAAAGTTTGATGATTTGATAAGTGCAGGCAAATGAACAGGCAAGTAAATGAACAAATAACCACTTAGAGGTAATTTTGTGACACCACGGGGAGGGATACAATAGGGAAATAACTTCTGTCTAACACCAGTGTTGAAGATAGCTTACAACCACAGCTGGACAATTTGTATGTTGAGTACTGACCATGTTCTAAGTTTAGTTTGATCATTTATAGTATATTTGCACACCATTCTTTAGTGGAACACTTAGGCCTGGGTCAAAAAAATCAATGAACTGCTATTTAATTCAGCTAAAACATGTTCTTATTTTATGATTAGTGATCAGAATGCCATGTCATCCAGTCGGGCACAGCAAATGCATGCCTTTTCCTGGATTCGGAATACCCTAGAGGAACATCCTGAGACTTCACTACCCAAACAGGAAGTCTATGATGAGTACAAGTAAGTATTATGTGTAATATGGCGTGCGGATGTGTTGAAGAGGTAAAGTACTCAATGTATACTTGGCTACAATGATTTGTTTTATCATTGGTGAATCTCAAGCTGGTGCAGGGGAATTGCGCTTAGAAATCTCTAAGATTCTTTCCAGCTCTAGCGTCTCTGGTAGCATGTGCAATAAAGGCCAAAATAAAAGAATTTCTGTAGAGCTCTTCAGGATCACAGGAGGGATATCCGAGAATAGAGGGACAGTGGCATAGGATTGCTGTATGAAAGGAGTCCTGTAGCATTCTTAAGGATGATGGAAAGTGAGTTAGAGAGAGAGACAGTGGAAGACAATAAAATTAAAACACTAAAACATTGAAAAACTTTGACTTTTTTTTTTCTTTTTTTGAGATAGAGTCTAACTTTGTTGCCCTCGGTAGAGTGCCATGGCGTCATAACTCACAGTAACCTTAAACTCCTAGGCTCAAGCTATTCTCTTGCCTCAGCCTCCCAAGTAGCTGGGACTACAGGTGCCCACCACAACACCTGGCTAGTTTTAGAGATGGGGGTCTCGCTCCTGCTCAGGCTGGTCTAAAACCTATGAGCTCAGGCAGTCTACTGCCTCAGCCTCCCAGAGTGCTAGGTTTATAGGCATGAGCCACTACACCTGACCCAAAACTTTGACTTTTTAAACGTCCTTCTCATGAGTCAAAATTTCTTCTAATTCTTCTCTTTACAAACCAAAGGATATTGTGAAGTTTGTTGGAGTCTCACTCTGTTGCTGGGGCTAGAGCACAGTGGCATTATCATAGCTCACTGTAACCTTGAACTCCTGAGCTCAAGCAATCCTCTTACCTTACTCTCCTAGAATAGCTGAGACTACTGGTGTGCATCACCATGCCAGGCTTTCTTAAAATTTTTTGTAGATGTGAGGTCTGTGTTGTCCAGGCTGGTCTCAAATTCCTTGCCTCAAATGATCCTTCTACCTTGGCCTCCCAAAGTGGTAGGATTACAGGTGTGAGCCACTGAGCCTAGCTAAAAGTTAATTACTCAAAGCCAAGAGAGTTCAGTTACATGTATATTTTATTTAAATATAGAACATATAAGTATACAAACAAATAGGCCCTGCTAAATAGAGAAAGGTTAATAGATGCCAAATCTAGTCTTGTTTAACATTTTTATAATTGATTTGGAAGAAGGAATTTATTCTGGCAGAGTAAGTAAAAACAAATCTGGGGGATTATTCACATGTCAAACCAACAAGCATCAAGGTGTTGTATTTATACAATCTGGAAGAAAAGCATAAAATTAGTGCTCTTGTTAACCAATGTAAAATGTTAAGGAACTATACTTATTGAGAAGATTATTGGTATCTGAAAAGAAAACTTCTACCCTCATTCTAAATTCTTACTATCTCACAAAAAAAAAAAAAAAACCCTAACATAGCTAGAGGAAAATCTAGAGAAAAATGTCTAAAATGATCAAAAGAAAAAAGTTAAACTAAAGAACTTAAAAATTTTTTTTCCTATTTAGAAAGGTTTGAACTAAGAGCGCATATGATCTAAGTTGTTTATTCTCTTAGCAATAGTCTGTTGAATATCTACTATATGCCAAATGCTGTGATAAGTTCTGAGTTTTAGTAAGACTTATACAGTCCCTATTCTTACTAAGAATATTTATAGTAAGCATGAATTTTTCATTAAATTCAAGTTAATTAAAGTAGAGATAACTCTGAAATTTCAAAGCAATTTTGATAAAAGGTCATAAAGGCAAACTTGTGTGATATGTTGAAGAAACCCTGGATTGAAGATCCAGAGAATAAATTCTGACGATAAAATTTGTGTGACTTAGACAAATGTTTTAACTGTTTTGTCAGTTGGCTCATTTCTAAAATGAGTCAGTTAAAGATGTATACAATTTCTTTTAGCTCTAAAATTCTAGAAGTTGTTTGAAGTAGGAAATGTTGAAAAACTAGCCAAAGATGTCTTGCTAGTTTTCCAAAAGGAAAATTGGGCAGATAAATATATGACATTTCCATGATGGACTAATAATGGAATACAGGATATTCATTTATTTTTGAAATGATGACCTTCCTCTGCACACCCTTCTTATCAGCATTAGAGACAGTACCCTACATTTATGGAAGTGTGATCTTGGTCTATGACAGCAGTCCTTATATCCCTAAAAATTTCCTGACTTTGGCAAGGTATGGTACGCAAGTCATGGTCATATTTTTGTATAATATTTTCTGGAAGTAATTAGGACAGATTAGAGTTTAAAAAAGAATCGGAGAGAATTGTGCAAATAGTAATATAGTAGTGTACACCAAGTATTTGAGTCTGGGTATTTGTTTAAAAAAATAAACTATTTTACTAAAAATATACTTTACTGTTTTATTCCCCACATGTTTTCACATAGCCAGCACTAATTTAATACGTGCATTAAGAGTAATGAGAATGGAATCCCTGACATTGATAATAAAATTTGTGTTGTAGAGGACTTTGTAAATTTTCTTCTGTGCTTTTGTCCCCTTGTTTAGATGGGAACATTGAAATTCAGAGAAGTTAAGTGACTCTCTGAGATCTAATACTAGAACTCAAATATAAAGAATGGTTCATACTAGGTGAGAAGGCAAGCTTGTTAAATTTGGTGATAGCAAACTGAGTGTATAGAAAACATTATGTAAATAGTTAGAAATGCTACTAATATTATTTGGCTGGGACTTCCACTTAGTATGAATAAACAAGCTGCTCAAAGTATGAATTAGTTTATGTAATTAGTATATTACATACAAATAATATGGGTATTGTAAGAGACACAACTTAGTAGCCTGACATGTGCTCAAAAGAAACTATGTTGGTGTTTCCACAGAATTACAGCATGGGGAAGCTTTAGGTTATCTCCTCATTGGGTTCTACATTGCCTAAAACCACAATTTGCTGTGTGGGTTCAAATTATTTAAGACACGAAAAATGTACAAAGAGTACAGAAAGGCAAAAAGTAAATCAAAGTATTAGGAAATACCTAGTTAAAAAAATTTAATTATGTGATCTAAAGAAAACTAAATAAATGACAGCTATATATTTTTTAAGAACAAGATTAAGATTATAAATCACAGGACAGATTGCAATTAGGCAAAAAATAATACTTCCTGTCAATAAAGATTTTTAGAGAAATTTTCTCCTTTCCTAAAGACCTTTTAGACTATTCTTTTTTTGTTTGTTTGGAGTATCTAAATGAAGTTTCCTTAATAAAAATTTAGCATAGAATGACTAATGGATTCTGTTCTAAATATTCATTTGAAAATTATGTTATTAACATGAAATGTGCGTTTACGTGAATTTTAAGCTGTTCCTATTGTGTTATGAACCCTTTTACAATTCATTGCAATGATGTTTAGATATATTTGTGTAAAAATCTACACCTTTAAAAATCATTAAAATCAAAATCCCTTTGATTAAAAAAATTTAAGATATAACCTAAGACAATAATGACTGGCTTCCTTTAACTGTGTTTTCATGCTAAATTAAGATACTAATAAAACTAAAAAGCTTTCCGCATTCAAAGACAGTTTAATTTACAAACCTTTGTGAATTGTTTTATTTGTTGAAATGTTTGAATTCTAATTATCATGTTCATTAAAATGACATTAATGCATTTCTTTTTATATTTTTCTAATTATAAAATCATGAGTATTCATCATGAAAGTCTTGGCAAATGATTATAAATGTATAAAGAAGAAAAGTAGCACCAGTAATCCCACTACCTGAAAATAATCATTTGCTTTGTTTCCTTTTGCTTTTTCTAATGCCTTTTAATGTGTATATTTTGTCCCCAGTGTTTATGCAATTCTTGGGTGAGAAAGTAGTTGCATATAACACTAGAGTATACATCCTTGTATGTATAATTTAGTGTAAATTATCAAAAGTGGGATCGCTGGCTAACCATTATATAGTTGTTATTTCTTTATTGTTCACTAAATGCATTTATTCCTTATATGTCAGTTCTTACATCTATTTCTTAAGGATTATTAATCTTTATATACTAAAGATTGCAATAATAAAATGTAAATGTTTTCCTGATGTTTATTATTTAATTTTAGTTCATTTTTCAAAAGTAATCCTATCTGTCCATTTTCATCTCAGCTTATAAAATTGCTATTATGCTTTATAAAAAATTTACCTGTGCCACTAGCCGCTGACTACTCACCTATATTTTTCCTAGGTACTATTTAATATATGTAACTCTTCAGTTTTTCTGCTATTTATTTTGGTAAATGTCATTAGATGAGGCATTTATTTTAATTTTTCCTGAATGTCTAATTATCCCAACCTTTTTATTGAATAATTTTTCTCTCAACCTTAATCTACAAATTAACTGTCATCCTATTAAGTCCTTTGGACTTAACTTTCTCTTCATATACCAGTACCATACCATTTAAGTATTTTAGATATCAAATGTTTAAATAGAGGATAGTATCAGTCTGCCTTATCCTTTCTTACAATTTTCCTTCGTTTTATTTTCTAATCAATTAATTTTTTCACATAAAATTGCAAATGACTTCTCTACTTTTAAAAAAAGGAAACCCCAAAGGGATTTTGATTCAAAAATGCATTAACTGTGAAAACTTATTTTAGAAATATTATTTCAGACTTAGAAGTATGTTTCTTAATTTATATCTTTCTTTTATGTCCTTCGGTGAATTTTAATTAAATCCACTCATTTTCTCATTATTAAATGTACTCCTTGGTAACATTTTATTATGTCATTTATATTACAAAAAATGTTTTTCCAGTGTTTTACTATTAGTTTTTATTCTTAAGAAATAATTTTATATTTACTGCATAAATAATAAAATAATCCTTATTTTTTACTTTTGACTTCATTTCTTTTCTGGTATAACGCTGCAGTGTACTTGTACATCCTTGTCTGTATAATTTAGTGTAAATTATCAAATTTGGGATTCCTATTTAGGATTAGACTAAATTAATACAGACAGGGGTGTACACTGCAGTGTTACGCTTTTCTGTGTCTCTTCTTCATTTTCTTTATTTTGTTATTACATTTAGTAGACTTTTTTTTTTTTTTTTTTTGCAGTTTTTGGCCGGGGCTGGGCTTGAACCCGCCACCTCTGGCATATGGGGCCAGTGCCCCACTCCTTTGAGCCACAGGTGCTGCCCTAGACTTCTATTTTAAATGTAGATCAATGGTAGGAGTCATTTTCTCTTACATAGTAAGTTCTCTGATATTAAGGATGTACCAGTTATAGTTGATCAAGAAGTGATTTTATGAGAAATGGATATTTAAATTCATCAAATGCTTTTTTGGCATATAGTGAAATTATTTTGTAGTTCTTTGTTTTATTGATGTGATGTGATACAAAAAGATACTAGCTATTATAAACTTTTCTTTTACTCTTAGAATGAATGTCCTCATGTCAAGATGTGTAATCTTATAGGATACCATTGAACTCTATTTTCAAGTATACTATTTAGGATCTTTGTATCTATATTCATAAGTGAATTGGTCTATAATTTTCTTTTTGTATGTGTGTGCTATCTTTGTCAGGTTTTGATATCAGGGTTAGGCCAGCTACGTAAAATGAATTGGAACTCTTTTCCTAATTTTCTGTGCTCTGGAACAATTTATATAGCATGGGACTTATTTATTCTTGAAAATTTTAAAGAATTCAACTATAAAACCATCTAGGCCTGGACCCTTTGTTGGAGGTAATTCTTTGAGAATTTTTTTGTTACATATTGATTGGGTTTTATTTCATTAATCAATTTTGGTAGTTTGTTTTTCTTGAAATTCATTTTGTCTTTTCCAATGTATTAGCATAAGATTCTCTACTCTGTTCTCTGATAAATTTAATATCCTCTGTATCTGTTACTGCTTTTTTATAGTTATAATTTTATGTTTGTATTTTTATCCTTTTTTTAAAAAATATTTCACCTAGCCTTATTCACCTTTATTGAGTTTTCTTTTTAAGACAAAGTAATCAAGTTGTTATATCAACTTTATTTTCTTATCTGTTTTTTCCTTTATTAGATACTATTATTTTTGTTCCTCCTCAATTTCTTAGTTTTTTTTTTTTTTTACTCTTTAAATGCAGTGCTTGGTGTGTTTTCATTCATATTTAAAATGTTAATGTTTATATCTGTGAATGTGCCTCTGATTATAGATTTAGCTCTGTCCTGTTAGATAATGGATATGAGTAGTTATGATTGCTGTTACTGTCTAATAGTATAGAATGATAGTTTTGCTTTCTTCTTTGACCCAAATTAGAAGACTTTTTTCTTTTACTTTTTTTTAACTTTTCATGTGTTTATTTCACTTTGTTTTGTTTTACACTGAATACTTTCTGGTTTTATTATACTGTGGTAATAATAATTGGCTTGATTTTTACATTAAAAAAGTTTACTGTAGTCCAACATTATAAATTTTTATAAATATTTCTCGGCACTCTCACATATCACACTGTTTCATTTCGTTGATTCCACTGAATCCACTTTCTTTTATTTTCTAAATCCTCCAAATTCTGCCCCCCCAAAAAATTTTTTTTGCTTGTTTAACTAAGTTGAGTAGTGTTTTCACTCATAGTATTTTTAATGAGTTTTGCTTTACATATTTTAGGGCTGTGTGACATAAAAAAAAAAGTTTCATAATTTTATAACCTTATAATAGTCTTTACCAGTTGTCAAGAGGGTGTCATATTTAATGTATTCTGCCTTGAATTCCCCTTTGATACCAATATTTGTAAGCTGTTCAGGATATCTTTGTGATGCATGTATTTGTTGATTCTTTTTACCATCTGTGTCATTCTGATTTAGGTGGTTTACATTGCTATGTTTCTAAAATTTTCATCTGAAATTGTTCCTGTTCTTTTTTAATATTTTTTCAAGTTTTGCCTTTATAAGGTTATATTCACTCAACAACTCAGACATAGAGCTAAGGGAAACATGGCCCCCATCTCACAGATAGAAAAGCAGAGGTAAAAAAAGAGAGAGAGAGAAGCAAAGGCAAATTAGAGGCTTCCTAGCTAGGTCTCTGTGGTAGGATAGACCACAGGACATAATGGTGACACACAGGATCATCTACCCAGTCACTACCATGCTTCTTCTGAGATGCCCCACGCCAGGGTGAACTTGGCTCCATATGGCAGACACAAGGAAAGGAAACTTGGGGCCAGCATGAATTTCTCGTCCTCCTACTGCAGTGTCCTCTCTCACTTATAGCTTGGTATGTGTCTGTAGGAAAGTGAAGCTGAGGAGACCAAGACATCTCTTCTGGCCCACCTGAGACCTGCAGTTCCAAGTGCTAGGTGGCAGTAAACAGCAGGCATTACTGGAAAGGAAAGTTGGGGGACTCCAGAGCATCCTTGCTTCACAATCAACAGCACCAGTCATGTCTGATCTCCCTGTAATAGTGGGTTCTGCTCTGGAGTCCACCAGGTCCTAGTGTGTACCATCTCCTGAAAACCTGTTGGCTGGCAGGGAGATTTGGTCAGAATACTTTGTGCTAACTTCCTAATGCTTCTCTTCCTTTAATGATATCCAGGGAATCTGGGTGCTGGGCACAAAGCTCCAGGAGTGCCCAAAGGCAGGTTTGAGCCTCCCCCTGTCCCTGTCTCATGTCATGTGATTGGTCACCTGTTGGGCCACAGTGCCTCAGAGATCCTTCAACATCAGCATCTGGAAGATGTCAAATGCATGTGCCACCCATATCCTCTGGAGAGCTCTTGTCTATTCCTCTTCGTCCTGGATCCTAGCCTCAAGTAACTGTAGGAGGTAGGAGGCAAGAGGCTGTCATCCCTCCTTTAGAATCAACATGCAGGACATTTTGCTGCAGGCCATGGGCTACATTTGATACCACACAAAGACATAACTGAGTTTTGCCACTACTTGGACCTCCTACAATCTCAGTCACTTCTCCAGGAGAGAAACCATTGTCAGGTAATTTGTCCAGGCTGCCTATGCTGGTAGACAGGATGGCAGTGGAGGTCTTCAGTTCTTCATAGAGATTAGCACCATCGAAGGGGAAAGCTGAGAACTGAACCAGCAGCACCTGCATCAGGGCAACCAGGGCCTCATAAGACAAGCCACATTTCTGAGCTACCACCTCCAGATCTGCAGAAACCACCACCTCCAGATCTGCAGAAACCAGGTCCACCACTGTCTTGACCCTGCAGCTCCTCAGAAGGTGGACCATCTCCTGGGCGAGGCCTAGGCACAGTCTGACACTGAGTATGCCCATGTTTCCTAATGGCCTGGATAGCTAGGGCAAGCACATGGGCACCTGCAGGGCCCTCTCCAGACACCATTCTGCATGCCTTTCTGGAAAAGCACGAGTGGGCCAGCAGTGGGAGGAGGGAGGCGAGGGGACAGGTGGGGAGGGTGAAAGTCGGGGGCATTACCTGCTCTCCCATCCTTGTTCTTGATTTGACCAATAGAAGAAGCTCGTGAATTGAACCAGTTCAGCTCTAATGTATGCAAACACATAGCAACACAGGCAGTAGCATCCATAGCTACAGCTCCTACTGCTTTTTACTGCTGTATGATAAACACAAGCATTGATCATAAGTGAGTTTCCTACCAAGTAATATATAGCCTGTTTTAGCAGCCCGGAATATCTGTTTTGTTTTCATTTGAGGTAGCAATATGTAATTGTCAAGTGCTGCATATTGTTCTGTCATATGAATCATTACGTATTTGCCCTTTTGATAAAACAGTGATGCAATGAGTGAACACTTACACAGCAGTGAACACAACAACATGATTTATCAGTAAGATGAATTCCAATATGTGAAACAACTAAGGATTTGTGCATTTGTAATTGGATAGAAGTTTGACAGGTAGAGACGTGGATTTTTTTGTTTTTCTTTCATTTCTTACATTGTCTCTGCTTCTCATCTGAGTTTTTATTGTTATTTGTTTATTTGTTTATCTTCATGTTGGAGATTTTCTTCATATGTCTGAAGATCACTTTGTTTTCTGTTACTATTAAATGTGGAAAGCAAATATAAAAAAATAAAACACCTATGAAAGTTCCATGTGTAACCACCAGAGCTTGTCTACTGTTGGGCTTTACTTTTAGGTTGTCAAGCTGTACACAGGTATATTTATAAATGTCAATATGTTCTCCAGGGATCAAAGAATCCTCTAAGCTTCTGTCTGGGAGGCACACACTGTCTGCTGGTAGCAGTTCTGGACCTTGTTTAGGGAAGGGTTCAGAGTTCATCCTAACAAATCTGCATTTCCACTATGTTCCCCCTTTCCACCTAACTACCACCAAAACTGGTTTTAGTAACCATCTCACTTTTGTGCTTTGCTAACTCCTACCCCCTCCTTTTAAATTTCTCCAAAGTGTTAACTAATTCTGCTGTGGGCAGGAGATGATACTAACTGCTATTACTCTGTGCCTTTGGGGATGGGGGTATTTTTATTTATTATGTTGACTTTTTACAAACACATGATCTGTTCATCACAATTTAACCACAATGCTTCATTTATTTTGGCATTTGACAATGCAACACAGCATATGATTATATAACCATCTCAAATTAAAGCCATTTTAGCCATAAGAAATAAAAACTTTAAAAGACTGGAAGATGGACCACGCACCTGTAATCCTAGCATACTGGGAAGCAAGGCAGGTGGATCACCTGAGTTCAGGAGTTCAAGACCAGCCTCAACAAGAACAAGACCCTATTTTCTATTAAAGATAGAAAAACTATCTAGACACTGTGGCGGGCACCTGTAGTCCCAACTACTCAGGAGGCTGAGGCAAGAGGATCGCTCAAACCCAGGAGTTTGAACCCAGGAGTTGCTGTGAGTTAGGATGCCACAGCACCCAGGACAACAGAGTAAGACTCTCTCAAAAAGAAAAAAAAAAAAAAAGACTGGAAGATGAAAACCTTTATAAAGACTTTCTTAAGTCTACAAAAAGCAAAGACTTGAAAAAGACTCTTTCCAAATTGTACTTAATGTTTCCCACTGATATGGAATAGGGCCCAGAAGTAGCCATGTATAAGTCTGATTCCTCATTTAGACATGTGCTGGGATATGTAGCCATAGTAAGTCCTTAACTTTTAATGTTTATCTACTATCCTCTTGTAAAATGGAAGAACACTATACTAGTTTTTCTTTTTGAAGATCAAAAAATATATATATGAACTTGCTGAAAAAGAGAGTAAGAAGGCAATCCCATTTATAATAGCAACAAAAAATAAAATACCTAGGAATAAACTTAACCAAAAACATGAAAGACATATACAAAGAAAACTACAAAACACTGATGAAAGAAATTGAAGAAGATACAAATAAATGGTAGAAGACATGAGTAGACATTTCTCAAAAGAAAACATACAAATGGCCAACAGGTATATGAAAAAAAATGTTCAACCTCACTAATCATCAGGAAATTGCAAGTCAAAGCTACAATGACTTATCTCTCCCCACTTAGGCTGGCTATGATCAAAAAGGAAAAAAAATAGCAAATGCTGGATGAAAAAGAAAATAAAAATAAAAGATAAAAAACAAGGTTGCAAAGAAAAGGAAACTTACATACTTTTGGTAGAAATGAAAACTAGGGTAGCCACTATGGAGAAAAGTATGCAGGTCCCCAAAAAACTACAAATGAAACTACCATATGGATTCAGCAATTGTACTACACGGCATTTATCCAAAGGAAATGAAATCAGTATATCAAAGACACATTTGCACCCCATGTTTAGTACAGTACTATTCACATTTGTCAAGATTTGGAATCACCTTAGGTATGCAACAACAGATGAGTGGATAAAGAAAATGTGGTTTATATACACAATGGAATACCAGTCAACCATTTAAAAATGAAATCATCTCATTTGTGACAACATGGGTGGAACTGGGGGATATTGTGTTAAATGAAATAAACGGGGAACAGAAAGTTAAATACCACATGTTCCCACTCACATGTGGAAGCTAAAAGTTGATCTCATAGACTAGATGTGTCCAACCCATGGCCCATGGGCCACATGTGGCCCAGAATGGCTATGAATGCAGTCCAACCCAAAATCATAAACTTACTTAAAATGTGCTTTTTGGTGGAACTCAATTGCATAGTTCTTGAACTTGAACTTTGTGGATGACAATATCATGTTGTAATGTCATGTAAAATAAACATACATATGCTGTTTGTATGCATATGTGGCTTCACTTTTAAGGCTGTGGGCATTATCTTGGAGTGTGTTGTTTTCTAAGCATAGACAATCAAATTGACACCATCAGATGTTACATGTGCTCATGGTGATTTGGTGAGGCAGTGATCATCAAAAATATTTCAATCTACCTTTGCAACATGAAGTGGTAATGTCATTTAGAAATGAGCTGAGCATTACACCTTGGTGGCACCTTTCACATTGCGACCACCTCACCACACATCAGCAACCAAGATGTAGAATGGCCCAAACCTTGCTTTCTTTTTTCCTGTCGATTAATGTTCATTATAAAGCAAACATAGTCCCTTATCTGTTACTATATTTTTAATCCAAGCGTGGCTTCTTCACTATGTCAAAGGCAAACAGAACTCCCAAAAAGAAAAATTAGGGATACAGTGAAAAGTGGACAGATGACTACTACTATGTCAAGGCAAATAGTAAAGCACTCTGTTTAATTTATAGGGGGAGTTGTGCAAGTTTTCAAAGACTATAATTTGAAAAAGCATTATATGCACAAACATGCCCCAGATTCAATGTGTGTGAAGAATTGTGTTATAAGGACAAAATAGCAGAATTGGAAAATAGCCTGTCTTCTCAACAAAAAAAATTTTTAAGTTATAATTCAGATGGATTCCATTGTAAAAGCTAGTTATGTGGCAGCATATTTAATAGCAAAAAAAAAAAAAAAAACCAAATCATTTACTGATAGTTTATTAAGCGAAGTATGGAATGCATGGGAATGCTTGGCAGATATAATTTGCCCTGACCAAATGGAAATATTTCTAAAATCATTTTGTCTCACCAGACTAGAGAAATGGGAAAATTAAAAGAAATTGAAGAAATGGGAAAATTTATCAAAAGTTCAGAGTAAAGCTGCTAATTTTATATTTTATGTTCTGGCAATGGATGACAGCACTGATGCTGTAAATATATGGCTCAACTTGCCATTTTTATTGGAGGCATTGATGATGAACATAAATGTCACTGAAGAAATGGCTTCCTTCGTACCATTAAAAGACACAACTAAATTGAGATTTATACAAAGCGTAAAAAATATGATGAAGCAGTTTTCTTTGTCCATTATCAACATATCTGGTATAGTTATCAATGGTGCCCTGCCAATGGTAGGTAAAATAGAAGGACTTGTAAAATTAATAGAAGATGATGCATTTGCTGCCCCAAACTCACGTTTGATGAAGTATCACTGCATGGTACATCAAGAAAATTTATGTACAAGAGCTTCAAAAATAGATATCAAGCAAATAGTCATCCAGACTGTGATTTTCACAAGGGCCAAAGGACTGAATCATCACCACTTCTAGAAATTCCTTAAAAGTATTGATCCTCCCATAGGTGACATCATTTACTTTCCAGAAGTAAGTTGGCTAAGTCGAGGCCAGATGTTGAAAAGATTTTATGATTTGCAGCATGTTATCAAGTCATTTATGGTATCAAAAACCTAATTTGTGCCAGAAATTGATGATGAAAACTGGCTTACAGGTTTTGCATTTTTAGTGGATTTAACCACTAACTTAAATGAGTTAAACATGTGTCTTCAAGGTGTAAACCAACTTATCAAAGCCATGTTCCAAACCATAACAGCGTTCCACATGAAACTGAAATTGTGGCAAGCTCAAATTAAGCCAAACAAATTTAAGCTTTTTGACACATTGACTAAACACAGTCCTGTGAAGAGCGAAAAATATGCAGCTATGCTTTTTGGTTTGATAGAAGAATTTGAAAACAGATTTCAAGATTTCTGGGAAAAGAATATTTTGGTGCATTTGTTACTCTCTTTTCAGTTGTCATAAATGTTACCAGCCAGTTTTCAAATGGAATACATATAGCTGCAATCTTTCATTCAAGTTAAAGAAAAATTTGATCATGCCTTTTTTTTTTTTTTTTGAGACAGAGTCTCACTATGTCGCCCTCAGTGGAGTGCTGTGGCATCACAGCTAACAGCAACCTCAAACTCTTGGGCTTAAGCGATTCTCTCGCCTTAGTCTCCCATGTGACTGGGACTACAGGCACCCGCCCAGCTATTTTTTGTTGCAGTTGTCATTGTTTAGCTGGCCCAGGCTGGTTTCAACCCCACCAGCCTCAGTATATATGGCTGGTGCTGTAACCACTGTGCTACAGGTGCCAAGCCTTGACCATGTCTCTTTAGTGAACTTTTATAGGTCCTATCTTCCCAGAGACAAATAAGTCTCACTTCATAATCACACCTTATTCATGTCATCACTTTTTAGTACCACCTACATTTGTGATCAACTGTATTCAAGAATGAAGCACACTAACAGTAAAATTAGAACTAGAATATCTGATGAGTAACCTGAGAACTCACTGAGAATTGGCAATCACTTCTATTGAACCAGACATTGATGCGTTTGTTTTTCAAATAAAATGTCAAATATTCCACTAGTTTTATGTTGCCCACTTCTCCTTTACTTTCATAATACAAAATATCAAAAAAAAAAAAAACCCTAAAGATGCTTTATTGCTTAGATCTGTACGTTTTCTATATTAGTGATCGCAAACTTGGGACCTGCTCAACAACGTTAAAAGACTTTCTGAACAGGCTACAACATAATTAGGATTATTATGTGAGGACTTTTTTTGCTTATCTTTTTTTCTTCCTCAGCATTCATTAGCGTTTGTGTATTTAATATGTGCCCAAGACAACTGTGTGGCCCAGAGAAGCCAAAAGATTAGACACCCCTGTTCATAGAAGCGTAAAGTAGGACTGCGCCGGTTGGGCACTGGCCCCATATACGGAGGGTGGCAGGTTCGAACCCAGCCCCAGCCAAACTGCAACAAAAAAAAAATAGCTGGGCGTTGTGGCAGGCGCCTGTAGTCCCAGCTCCTTGGGAGGCTGAAGCAGGAGAATCACCTAAGTCCCAAGAGCTGGAGGTTGCTGTGACCTGTGACGCCACGGTACTCTACCGAGGGCAACATAGTGAGACTCTGTCTCTTAAAAAAAAAAAAAAAAAAGCATAAAATAAAACAGGATACTAGAGGCAGGGAAGAGTAGGGGGACAGAGGGAATCTAAAGAGATTAGTTAAAGGATACAAAATCACAGCTAGATAATCTCTAGTATTCTATACCACCATAGGGTAGACTCTAGTTAACAATAATTAATAGTTTTAAATAGTTAGAAAGAGGATGTTGAATGTTCCCAACATAGAGAAATGGCAAATGAATGAAATAATGTCATTCACAGCAACTTGGATGGGACTAGAGAACATTATTCTAAGTGAAGTATCTCAGGAATGGCAAAGCAAACACCGCATGTTCTCACTAATCAGAAGGAGCTAAATGATGAGTACATATGGTCGTTAAGTGGTATAAAAGACTGAAAACTGAGAAGGGGTAGGGTGGGAGGAGAATGATGGATGAAAACTTACCTATCAGCTGCAGTGTACACTATTCTGGTGACTGACACACTAAAATCCCTGATTTCAACATTCATCTCACCCATGTAAAAAGAATACTTGTACCTCTAATATTTTAAAAAATGATAAATGTCTTGAGATGATAGATTTGCTAATTACCCTGATCTGATCACTACACTTTGTATGTGTGGATACATCACTACATACTCCATATATGTCAATATTTTTTATTTTAAATACAAAAAAAAATAATAAAGAGTCCAAAAAAACCTATGTGTATAAAATGTTTATTACAATGCCTGGTACATAGTAAGCTGTTAATATGTGGCAGCTTTTATTATTCAGAATTACCTACAATCTAACTTTTTTAGTCATGCCTGGTATGAACCTTATTTTATATGAATTCTTCTCCCTCTTTTCTTTTTCTTAGCTATTTTGAACTTCTTAGAATTTCAAAACCACATGCTGCTTTTCTCAATTTTGTTCACATTTTTTCCTCCACATGAAAGCCTGCCTCATTCTTCACCTGCCCTAATACCCTTATGATTAAAGCTGCTTGTTCTCCAAGGCCCAATTTATATCCATTTTTTTCCATATACCATTAAATCCTCAGTTCTCTAAGATAAAATTACTTTCTTCACTGTGGTCATGTGGCATCTTACTTCTTGATCATAGCATTTTATTTACAGTACTTTATGTAATTTTTATTAAAAAGTAACATATACATAGAAAAGTGTATAACTTGTAAATCTTTACAAAGTGAGTATTCTTAGATTACCAGCATCCAGACCAGGAACCAAACATTGCCACAATCCTGAAGACCTCTTTTGTCCTTAAACTGTGACTGTCATTAAGCACTTCATCCCTACCAAGGATAGCTCTGCTTGTTTTTGAACATTACATGAATGAAATTAATAATATATATATTTTGTATATGGCTTCATTTTTACTCAGTGATATGTTCTATGATTTGTGCATTTTGTTTTCTGCATTTTTAGTTTATTGATTCTCGCTTCTGTGTAGCATTACATTTTTGAATATATACCACAATTTCTACATTCTACTGTGTATAGACGCTAGCCTTTTTTTCCATTGAGTTTTAATTTGTATTTCCTTGACGACTAATAATGTTGAGTGCCTTTTTTATACATTCTGGGGCCAATTGGATATCCTCTTTCTTGAAGAGCCTGTTTAAGTCTTTGTCCATTTTTATCACTTCTTCTATACATTTTTTTTTTTCTTGGAGACAGAGTCTCACTTTGTCACCCTCAGTAGAATGCCATGACATCATAGCAACCTCAACCTCTTGGGCTCAAGCAATTCTCTTGCCTCAGCCTCCCAAGTAGCTGGGACTACAAGCATCAGCCGCAATGCCCAGCTGTCTTTAGAGACGGGGTGAGGGGGTCTCGCTCTTGCTCAGGCTGGTCTCGAACCCGTGCGCTCAGGCAGTCTACCTTCTTGGCCTCTCAGAGTGCTAGGATTATAGGTATGAGCCACTAAGCCCGGCCTTTCTACACAGTTGTTAAAGGCAGTAAATACTTCTCACTCATTTTAAACTGACACAGATTGTTAAGAATGAGTTGAAGAATCTGTGTTCTTTAGAAGAAACCTTTTATAAATGGCATAGTGCCACCAGTCAACAACATATTGAGCACCTATTATATAAAATTCTAGTCGAGTCATCAGTAATATAAAGAACATTTAATTACCCTTGCAAATCATCTTTACATCTCTGTTCCTTAGTTTTCTCATCTCCAAATTGTTTGGATTGCACCAGATGATATTGGAGTCTGTTGGCCTTTTTATAAATATATTCAACCTGGTTACCATATAAATGTATCCTTTTATTAACATGATTTCAGAAATGTTTCCACCTGTTGAAGAACTAAGTGTAGAAAAATGGATTTGAATGAAAATTCAGAGAAGAGAGAAGTGGTCAGTCAAGAATTGATTAGATCAAGGCCTTCATTGTTTTGTTAATTCTTCATGTATTTGGGGTTATCGTCTATATTCATATAATCTGACTATTTTATATGCAGCTAATTTAAAACAAGTCTTGAGGCAATTCAAAAATGAAAATAAGTGTACAAATAAAGCTCATAGTACATAAAGAGTGTGATCAACATATTTATCATATATGTATGTCTTTGCTTTAAAAACAGTAACAAACTAGATGCAGTGAATCATACCTGTAATCCTAGCACTCTGGGGGTCTGAGGTGAGAGGATTGCCTGAGGCCCAGAGTTTGGGACCAGCGTGAGCTAGAGCAAGACTCTGTCTCTAAAAAAAAATTAAAAAAATTAGCCAGTCATGGTAGCATACACCTGCAGTGCAGTCCCAGTCTCATCTGTTCAGGAGGTTGAGGCAGTAGGATTGCTTGAGCCCAGGAGTTCAAGGCTGCAGTGAGCTATGATGAGCCGACTATACTTTTTTGTTTATTTTTTTGAGAGACAGGGTCTCACTTTGTCACCCAGGCTGGAGTACAGTGGCACAAACATAACTCACTGCAGCTGGAACTCATGGGCTTAATCAGTCCTCCTGCTTTAGCTTCCCAAGTAGCTGGGACTGCAGGTATGCATCACCTTGCACAGCTTATTTTTTAAATATTTTGTAGAAATGAGACTTACTATGCTGGGAAGGCTGTTCTCAAAACTCCTGGCTTCAAGCAGTCCTCCCACTTCAGCCTCCTAGAGTAGTAGGATTATAGGCATGAGCCACTGCACCCAGCAGAATACTCATTTTAAATGGTTCTTTCATAGGCAATAGTGAGAAATCAAGCCATTCTTTAGAATTAACTTTTCACTTTGATAAATAAGGATACACTTTTCTTTTTAAAATATTGAGGATTTATCAGACAACTATTCGTAATGTTTATGGTCTTTTATTAATCTAAACATTAAGATAACTTAACCTGTCAGTCATGATTCACTGAATTTTTTTTGTAGCATTATTAACCAAAGTGATGGAAGGAAAGGCAAGTCCTGGTTACGAGGATCATACTTGATCATTTTTTATATATACATGATAATTTAACTCTTCTTTAAATTAATTCTGTTAACTTAAAGCAAAGTAAACTTTCAGATATATTGTTCATTGTATAGTTACCACAAAAATAAGTATTATCAAGTGAACTAATACAATATCTTAGTCTAAGCTTGGTTAATAGTACTACTGTTAACTCTAAATCTCTCAACAGGGCCTAAGATATCATTACCGTAACTAACCCACAGATTTATTCAGTCTCCTACAGTGAAGCTATCCTCTGGGACACCAAACCGTCACATACATTACACCATGAACTTCTACAGTAGTCTGTAGTGTTCATTGCCAAATGCCAGAGCCCAATGGCCTTTAAACGTGCCTCAGTCTCAGCTGTGTAGCACTATTCTGCCCAGAACAGGGAACAATACAAAAAAGACAAATTTCTTGATGGCCAAGTTTAAGTACTTTCGAAGAGTTTTCTCTCCAGAGTTTCAGAATCTATTCTGATACTTAAAACTATAGAGGATTTCAGGCTCGGCGCCTGTGGCTCAAAGGGCTAAGGCGCCAGCCACGTACACCTAAGCTGGCGGGTTCGAATCCAGCCTGGGCCCGCCAAACAACAATGACGGCTGCAACCAAAAAATGGCCTGGCATTGTGGCGGGTGCCTGTGGTCCCAGCTACTTGGGAGGCAGAGGCAGGAGACTCGCTTGAGCCCAGGAATTGGAGGTTGCTGTGAGCTGTGATGCCACAGCATTCTATCCAGGGTGACAGCTTGAGGCCCTGTCTCAAAAAACAAAAAACTATAGAGGATTTCAACAAATGTTTACTTTCTAAGGCTCAGGCTAATTAGATATTTGACCATATTACTTTTACTTTATCTGTCTTTCGTTTACCTAGCAAATGAATTGTTTAATACTTTAAAGGGAATGGAATTCTGCCATGTCTTTGGTGCCTCCCTCAATTATTCCCATGTTCCTTATTGTCATTTATAATACATGAATGCTAAGACTCACCAAAATAATAGTGTGGGATCTAAGTAAGAAGAGGGCTTTTAGTAGAATATTGATAATTCTTTTTTTTTTTTTTTGGCTGGGGCTGGGTTTGAACCCGCCACCTCCGGCATATGGGGCCAGCGCCCTACTCCTTTGAACCACAGCCACTGCCTGAATATTGATAATTCTTAATAAGATTTTCTTCTGATAAATATTACAAAAAATGTTATGGTGTACTCTTAGTTGCATTCCAAGTTTTCACTATGTTTATAGTCATTAATTAGCAATAAAAGTGCTCCATCTGTAAGATAAGTGGATTAGACTAGACCAGTGATGCTCAACCTGTGGGTCGCAACCCCTTTTGAACAATGAAAATACATTGTGGCATTAGGAAGGTTGAGAACCACTGGACTAGACCAAATCATTTCCAGATGCCCCTCTCTATGCAGTCTATAAAAAGAGTTTAATGAAAATACCTGTCTGAATGTTGTTGGGAAGATTAAATGAGGTGGCACAAAGCACTCAAAAATGTCAAATTCAGTTAGGTATTTTAGGTATATTATTTTGCCACCAGTCTTTTATGATTTTTTATTTATACTTTTGTGCCATCAAACAGTTTTAAACTTTAACTTATTAAAATAATTAATTTATAAATGGTATGAGTAAACATTAAAGATTGAACTGCTTACCATGGATTTTGAGTGATGTGTTTGTAATCATGTTGAATATTAGGCTTAATTTCAGTCTTAAAAACATAATTTTAAATAAAGAGTAAGAGAAAAAAACAAATCTCATTTTAAGAATGACATTAGAGTGTTAGTTACCTGTGAACAGAAAATTCTCTATTCCTCACCCTTCTTATGTCTTGCATAAATACAATCCAAAGCTGAGTTAGGTGTCAATTGACACCATATCTTGCTTGATCAACCTGCAATTAAAGTTATGAAGCAAGCAAATGAACTGTAAACTAACCAAGATCTCCACATGGCCTAAAATAACCTGTGGTTTGTTATATAGCACTGGTTTTAAATTTATGAATAGATACTCTATAAATACTTAAGTTTAAAAGAATCATTAAAAAAATTAAAAGTAGATTTTTAAAAAACAAGAATCATTGAATATCTAGATTTTCCCAGCGCAAAAAGGGCTTTAATAATGGAATTCTTTTTCTTTAAAAATTAGAACCACTGAAAAGAAATAGGCCACTGCACAGTAAAGAATCCTCCTCATCAGGGAAATGTTCATATTGAGGTAACCCACCATTTAGGAGAATGACCATTTCTACATCTGGCAGGAAGTTGAACTTTGCAGCTTCTGAATTTATTTCTCATAATATTTCACGAAATTAAATCAAGGACCTATTCTGGATATTGTAATTGTTGTTTTTATATTGAAGCTCTCTTTATTTTCTTTTTGACATGTCAAAGTATAAAACTTTGAATCATCACCAGTTTTCTTCTAACATTACCTACCATTTGATTCAGGAGGAGTAATTTGAGTTGTTTATATGCTTCCAAAATACTTTTTTGGAGACAGAGTCTCACTCTTGTTGCCCAGGCTACAGTGCTGTGTGTCAGCCCAGTTTATAGCAATCTCAAACTCCTGGGCTCAGGTGATCCTCCTACAGGGACTACAGGTGCTGGACACAATGCCCAACTATGTTTTTAATAGAGACAGGGTCTTACTCTTGCTGAGGCTGGTCTCGACCTCCTCAGCTCAAGCAATCCTCCTGCCTCTGCCTCCCAGAGTACTAGGATTATAGGTGTGAGCCACTGCGCCCAGCTTCTACAAAATACTTTTAATATTTATACACTGAAGAGTAGTTGAAGATAGATCATTATTTTAAAAATTTTTGTTCCAAAAGGTAAAATAAATAAGTTTCAAAAAGCACATGAATAGCCAGGCGTTGTGGCAGGTGCCTTTAGTCCCAGCTACTCGGGAGGCTGAGGCAAAAGAATCGCCTAAGCCTAGGAATTGGAGTTTGCTGTGAGCTGCGTGATGCCATGGCACTCTACCAAGGGCGATAAAGTGAGACTCTGTCTCTACCAAAAAAAAAAAAAAACACATGAAATTGGCTGATCATTTTGTGAAATCAAAAAATGATCAGCCAATTTTAATATAAATTTTAAAATTTTATTTCTTTAAGAATTTTAAATTTTTAAATTTTTTTTAATATAAATTTTATTTGAAAAGTGAATTTTATATTGGTCATCATGACCCTAAGAAAGAAAAGAAACCTCCTGAGGAATGTAAGCCCTTTTAAATTATCCGGCCCAGAAAGGTGTTGAAATGTGACAGTAGTCATGTCTTGCTCCCACCTTGATCTGAGTAACCCACCTGCTATAGGACTTCAGATTGAAGGTCACCCCCAAGTAGCCATGAAGTAACCTAACAATGTCACATGCTAGACACCATAACTCATACCCTCTAATTCAGCAGTATATAGCCAGTCAGTAATCAATGTTATTTCTGTAAACTAATGAGAATTCCTGACAGCTTTTGTAATTGCCCCCTCTCCTAAGTAATCCTTTTTTGTTTAAAAACTTGAGTCTTTCTGTTCTCTGAAGCACTTCCCAGTGTTTGCCTGCCTGCAGTCCTCAGCCTTAGCCCAAATAAACTCTATTATTAGTTTTGCCTAATTTTCTTTAGGTCCACAATACTTAATATTATTCCTTTTGCCAACCTTTCTCCTACCCCTTCTACCAAGGTAAAAACTTTTAGTGTACTAAGGGAATGAAAAAAAAAAAAAATCAATCTGAATCACAAAGGGAAGTAGAATGCATATGTTATCTCTCACAAGCCTCATTAGCCTATTTCTCTTGATTTAATTTCAGGTTTTTTGTTTTGTTTCTTGTCACTATGTCACCCTCAGTAGAGTGCTGTGGCATCACAGCTGACAGCAATCTCAAACTCTTGGGCTTAAGAGATTCTCTTGCCTCAGCTTCCCAAGTAGCTGGGACTACAGGTGCCCACCACAACACCCACCTATTGTTTTGGTTGCAGTTGTCATTGTTGTTTACCAGGCCCAGACTGGACTGGAACCCACCAGCCTCAGTGTATGTGGTCCGTGCCTCACTCACTGAGCTACAGGCACTGAGACCATTAATTTCAGGTTTTTAGGTCCATTGGGCAGTGTTTATTTTTTGCTATTATAAAAGTCTTTTTATATGTTTCTTTAAATTTTCTTGTAGTTTTAAATATGACATATATATGGGCCTATTGTTACTTATAAATTGTGTTCCTGGTGCTAAGAATACACTGGTACACTTGTTATATATGGTGGCTACCCTGGTGGAACTTAGAGTAATGGACAAACAAGTACATTAACTCTCCCACAACTATAAATCATGAGAAGTAAAGAAACAGAGGACATTGGGAATATGGTGAGGGCATGACAGGAGGGCACTCTATTAAATAGGGTAGTCAGAAACAACACTTTCAAAATCATGAAATTTAAGCAGAGACATGAAGGATAAGGAAAGTAATGCTCCTGGTAGAGGAACCAACATGTGTCAAGTCTCTGAGGTGCAAAAGGACCTCATTTTACTCATTCTCTTTCTGCCCTGTTTTGAACCATAAAGATGACTGGTTTAACTTGCTACTAAAATTGTTATGATTTGATGCAACTCATTTCCATTGTCAAAACCCCAAAATAATCACCCCTTCAGTTCGTACCTTGACCCCTGAACCACTAAAACCCATTTAGTCTCAATGTAGTAAGAGATAGCTAATACTTCTCAAATAGGAAATTTTCAGTACATGTTAGTTCACTTTTCCTTCTCCTTGCTGTTTAGCATTGTTGGATGTTTGCTGGACAACTCTTCCCACTCTAATCTCCCCTGTGGAATTCGTTGTGGGGATAAGGAAAGGATAACCCAGAGAAATACCACTGTCTCCAGAATACCCCCATATTCTGTGTTAAGTCTCCTAGGAGTCTCTGCCCCCTCCTGAGTCTCTCCCAAATTTAACTTCTGGAGTTCAGGTCACTTCAGGAATTTTGTCAGGATATTTAGTAGTCTACAAGGACCCAATTTCTGGTTTGCATTACATCCTGCCCACCATGACTCCCACTTGTTTTCCCCTCTTTGTTCTAAATTTCTGTCATGGGCTTTCCAGCACATGACTTCATCAGGAAGCTGTCCTGAGAGGTAACAGGAGGAGATAAAGAATTCCTCTTCCTTCCCAGGCAGTGGTTCTCCCAAAGACCAACAGTTATGAGAAAGGCCTTGGCAGCCAGAAGAAGATACGGCCTTGGTCTTTCTGAACTGGTAGAGAATTGGCATTTTACCTGTGACTGGCAGCTCTAAAGAAAATCAGAGCCCCTGATTCCAGGAGTAGTTAAGACTTGGCTTATCTCCTGATCCCACTTGAAGTTACTATCTTACATAATCACTTTTTTTTTCCTGGCAATATTAGGGGTAGTGGGAGGTGGAGGAAGGAGGATATTGGGACCTTTGGAACCTCTCTCTGTGTGTTGGCTTTTATCCTTATCAGTAAAATGAGACTACTGGTGTAGATGATTCCTAAGGTTCCTTTAATTCTAATATATCATGTTTCTAAATTTTGAATTATCTGGTAGTATTGTCTTCAATGTCTGATGTGCATAATGTGTACATGAGAAATTATCCCAGTATGTAAGACTGATGCATATATGGAAAAATACAACCCTGCTGGTTGAGTTGGATATACTCATTTCAGATTATAGTTGGAAAACTTTGCACCAACATTATTATCTTCCTGCAAGTTTCTGGAATGCTAATATAAAGCAGTACTATATACCTTGAGGAGGAAACCAGCTAAGTACACCTGAGTTAACACACATCTCCAAAAAATGATAATCACATAGATTGTGGTAAATAATTTAAAAGATCCTTTACTTCACTTTGTCAGAGGGATCAAATTGTGTTGAATAGCACCGTGCTATGTAATTCTGACTTTGCTTACTCTCTAAATTGGTCTGTCCTTCTTTTGCAGGAGCTATTGTGACAATCTTGGTTACCATCCATTAAGTGCTGCTGATTTTGGAAAGATTATGAAAAATGTCTTTCCAAACATGAAGGCACGTCGTTTGGGCACACGAGGCAAATCTAAATATCCTTTGCCAAAATGGTTTTAATAATCCTCTTTACATTCTTACTTGCTATAAAATGTCTATTGTAGTTCAAATGGCAACTATATTTAGAAATAAATTTAATTCAACAAATACAAGCAACTCAAAAGTACTTAATAGAATAATTGTAAATGTTATTTTCCTAACTTTTTGTCAAACTCCAAGATAAATAGCAAATCATAGCTTATTTTTATATTAGGATTTGAGAGAGATTCTACCTTTATCACTGAAGAGTGTTATTAATGTTCAGATATTCTTTGCTTTAATGGTAAGAATTATTGAGACTTACCATATGTTCAGCAATTTTAGATTGATAGTAAAAAGTGGAGAAAGAAGTTAGCTTGTATTCTTTCCTTCTACTAATTTAGAAACATAGGAGATACCTTCGGCAAAAACAAAAAAAAAAGCATTCAAAAAAACATATTGTAAAACTCACACTGAAAGATTTAGTGTTTGCTTTAAAGTATTTTTCAGCCACACATTTAAAGCCTGCATTAAAATTAAAACCAAGGCATAGAAAAGGTCTGTCTTGCTATGGAGAAATAGGAGCAAACAGAAGTAAGGAAAATTAAAAATTTATTGAAGCTCTTTCTACTCTCAAAAGTAGATTGCAAAATAGAGGGTCTCTGTATCCTATTAGAAGTGCACTTATTTTCTCCCTGCTTAACTTTTCAGCAACTTTTTCAAAGCATAAAATTAGCTTCAATGGAGGAGATGAGAGGATGGGGAAAAAGGCGGCAGCTTTTCTAAATTGGTTCCAGGTGTTCTCTAACTCCTTGTTGCATGACCTGTCCTTGTTTCCTGAATCTGAACAAAAATGTCTTGATGTGTTTTTGGCATGTTACAGGTGATAATCCTGTGTGTTTCAGTGGAAAAAGAGAAGTGAAAAGGTTAAAGCCCTTGTGACACTCTTAAGAGTTGTTTTTGTCTCAGTGCCTTGGGCTAAAGTTTCCCTTCTCTGTGCCAGGTTTCCATTTGGCTATTCCTTTCCTTCTGACCTGTTTGTTACTGGTGGCTGGCTCAGTATATTGGGAACATTTATTCATAAAATTTATAACAGATGAGAATCATTTCATTTAACACAGTAATATTTAACATTCTACAAGGACTTTTCCAGTTTCAAAAGGGGAGAAGTATCTTAAGTTTCAAATATTAAAATTTTTCTTACTGAAGAATTCAGAAAGTAGATATTATCTCAGGCTGATTTTATTCTCATTTCATATATGGTTACTTCTCAAGTATATGTGGAGGTCATTTGATTTTGAATACTTTACACCTTAACTATTTATTACATATTGCTACAGTGGACTAAGAAAAAAAGCTTTTGTTCATATGCCAACACTGCCCAACCTTGACTTTCACAAAACTGGAGATGGGGTAAGAATTCTGCCTTTTCTTTTTAAAAAGTAGAATTGTACCTTTATATCAACATTGGAATCCATCTTCAAAGTCTTATTTGGATAAGACCAGGGACAAAAGTAAATGAGGACAAAACCCCAAAGTGGCTAAAAAATATTAGCATATGTGACCTACATCAACATGAAATTGGGGGGAACAAAGATCTAAAGTAACTGAATTTTAGATGTGTCCATGATATACATCCACTATATGTACATGTATATGTATAGTCAGGGAAAAAGTTAAGTTGGCTCAGCACGTTTGGCTCAACGGGCTAAGGCGCCAGCCACGTACACCTTAGCTGGCGGGTTCAAATCCAGCCCTGGCCCACCAAACGACAATGACGGCTGCAACCAAAAAATGGCCGGGCATTGTGGCAGGCGCCTGTAGTCCCAGCTACTTGGGAGGCAGAGACAGGAGACTCGCTTGAGCCCAGGAATTGGAGGTTGCTGTGAGCTGTGATGCCACAGCACTCTAC
>CAUYRH010132141.1:0-12910 GCA_963574655.1 Perodicticus potto
CTGTAGTCCCAGCTACTTGGGAGGCAGAGGCAAGAGACTCACTTGAGCCCAGGAATTGGAGGTTGCTGTGAGCTGTGATGTCACAGCACTCTATCCAGGGTGACAGCTTGAGGCTCTGTCTCAAAAAAAAAAAAAAAAAAAGTCAACGTACCATTTGATCCAAGATTACCACTATTGGGTATTTACCCAAAGGAAAAAGAGCAATTATATCAAAAAGACACATGCACTGGAATGTTTATTGCAGTACAATTCACAAACACAAAGGTGAGGAATCAACCCAAGTGCCCACCAATAGATGAGTGAATTAATAAAATGTAGTTTATATATGCTATGCAATTCATCAAACAAACAACAACAAAGTAAGAAGTAAACTGATACCTTTTGTAACAACTTGCATAGAACTGGAGACCATTCTTCTAAATGAAATATCTCAGGAATGGAAAAACAAAAATCACATGTACTCAATATAAAATTGGAACTAACTGTTCAACACCCATGTTCACATACAGTAGTGAAACTCAATGGAAACTAAGCAGGCAGGAGTGGGGAGGGAAGGGGTAAATTCCCATCTAACTGGTATGATGGACACTAACTGGGTGATGGGCGCACTTAAAAGTTTGACTCAAACTGCATGAAAGCAAATCATGTAACCAAAACAATCGTATCCCCATATTTTGAAATAAAAAATAAAAATTTTATTTGTGTCATAATTATATAAACTATTTCTATAGTTACAAAGTCAAATATATACATAAGAAATTTCTGAAATGTTTAGCTTCTATCTCTGCAACTTTGCCTTCTCTACCTCCAATAAAGTAAAGCTTTTAGTTTGAAATAGCGTCTACCTAACAGCCTCTGTTGAAACTTCTCTTAGCCTGTAGTGAAAATAACTTCAATGATATGAAAGAAGACAACTCGAAGCACTGAAGACTAGCCAAACTAGCCTTACTGTCAATATGTTTTTAGGATCTGAGAGGAATTTCAACTAAAATAAGACTGATGGAAAGAGACTGAACACATTGTTGCTGGTTGACCACAGTAAGCTCCCCTACAAGTCAGTTGGAAGATTCTTTGTTTTTATGAATTGCTATTTAGAAACTCAAAGTATATACCAAGTAGAGAACTAGGCATCTATCCCTCTAATTGATGGGGTATCACACTACTCCCACCACTTCCTCTGACCAATATGGATTTTTCTACAATCAATTTGAGACTGAAATTTTCAAAAAGCCATAGGACTAAAAGCTGGATAGGAAGCTTTCTTCAGCATGTTGTATTCTAAAATATAGACATTTTTAAATGTTATACATGTAAAAGACCACAGAAAGAAATGGCTTATATAAAGGTTCAAAGGCAACGCACAAGAAAATGTAGTTTTTTGTTTGTTTGTTCTTTGTTTTTACAGATGAGAAAGACCCAAAATAGGGTAATTTATTTGATTCCTCTTCTTCCAAACATTTAGCTGAGATTGCATATCCAACAGAAAAAGCCCAGAAAGAATATTCAGTAGTGACACACAGTGACATATATCCTTTTGGTAAATTTGCATTGAACAGTTTCCAAACAACGTACACATCCCAGAGTTGCTTTTTGTTTAATGTAAACCTTTAACGCTAAATTTTCACTAGGATATTAACAGCTATTTTCTACTAGAAAAAAGGCAAATCCCTAGAAATAGGTAGTTAAAACAGCACATGCCCCAGATAATGAGAATAGAAAAATATTCCGAATCAATCCTATAATTCCATGTTAGAAAACAGTATAATAATTGTAGCAAATTGGTCTACATCTAACAACTAGTCTTCCAGCTATTGATATGAGAAAGGAATCAGATAAACAGTGAGGTAGGAGGAATTCACATACGTTATCAATGCACAAATATCAGTTCAGGATACTTCTTTACTCACATGACGATGAACAAAACAGAAAAACAGAACGGCATGGAATCTATGAAAAATAAGAGAAAGGTATTCTATCTATAAAATATAGGAAGGACAAAGCTCAAATCCTTAGACCATAAGACACCATCTCAATGAAGTAAGAGTAAATACAGGCAAAGAAAAAAAATGATTGTAAGACTATATATTATATAAAGGAAAATGGATGGGATAAGAAAGGATTATGGTGAAATTAAAAATAATACAGAAGTAAATCCCATTGGAGGCAGTAAGGAGCAGAATTTAGTCTGAAGAACACCAAATTAGTGGGGTAGAATTCGCATTTGGGACAGTCTTAAAGAAAACATAGAAAAAGGAAAAAAGAGTTTAAACAAGTTGACAATATAGAGAATAAACAATGAACAGCTAATTTAAGAATTAAAGTATTTTGAAGTAAAACAGGGAACTGGAATAGGAGCAGTAATCAAACTCATAATTCAGAAAAAGTCATTAAGAGAGAAAATGCACAAAGCTGATTGAAAAGGTTTACCATACCCCAGGAAAAACTGATGTAAAGAACTTCAATGTTAGATACATACTTACAAGAAAAGAATTTTAAAATATTAGGAAAAAAAGCTTCTAAGTACCAATGTTAGATAGGTCAGAATAAATGCCAAAAATAAAATAAAATTTAGCTGGGCCCAAAGTTTTCTGTTTACCGAAACCAATGCCTGGTACTTAACCAAAACTCAATAAATATTTTTTGAATAAAAGAATAAGATAGTTTATGTGTGATAGCTGCAGAAATTAGGACTTAAAGTAAAATGACCATTCTCTTCATTAAAATAAATAAATAAATAAAAACTGAAGACTTAACCACAACTTTCTAAGGGATTATTAAAATAAACTTAACCCATTAGATAGGAGAATGTGTTGGTATAAGCATCCTGGTAGACCTCACCAAGGGACTATGAGATTATAAAAAGTTATTAAGAAATGTTAAGGAGATCGAAGCCATTATGGGGGAGAAACATACTTACTCTGAATATTGTCATTTTAATTTCATGGCTACTAGTAAAGAGGAAACTTTAGGAGAGATTTGGGAAGATGATTAATTCCAAAATTAAATATAACTCCTGTACTAAGAAAATAACTATAAATTTGAAAATTTTAGAAAGGAACCACTAAAATATGTGTATATAAACCATATCCCTGCTTCGTAGGGAACTTTTCCCTTTCTCTTGAAGGTATGAGATATTGAGCGTGCTCTTCCAGTAGATATTATGAGATGGACTTGAAAGATGACTGCAAAGACTGAGGGACTTTATGTCTTTACACTGCTTGTAAGAATTTGTGCAGCCTGTTCACTGACTGCTCACAAGTGACAAATAAAAATGGCATCATTGGAATGTACCGATAACTGTTTTATCGGTACATTCCTCCAGCAAACCTAGAAAGACATGGTTTGCAACAAGGAGGTACACAGGACTGATGTTATCATGGAACTCACAACTATAAGGTTATTGTAAGAGGTGTGAGAAAATTCTTTACCTCTGCCATCCAATCCTAAATGAACTTGTAGTACATTAAAGACATAAGTCACCCAATCATAATAGCATCTTAAAAATAAATATGCTTATAGGCATAACCTCTTGTATCAATTATCTATTACCATACTAATGCTGTGTAACAAACTATCTCAAAATGTACATGTACATCACAAACTCATATTGTACACCTTAAATCTATGTAGTAAGACATAATTAAATAAATAAAAGCAGCACAATCGCTTTGAACAAAAACCACTTATTATTTCTCAGGAGTCTACAGGTTGTCTGGATGGTTCTGCTGATTTAATGCAGGCTCAGATGATCTTGGTTGGGCTCATTTATGTGTCTTGGGTCAGCTGGCAAGTTTGCTAGTGACTACTTAAATTAAGTCACATGCTGAGTCTAGTGTCCACACTACCAAAAGGTAAGACTAAAGAATGGTATGAAGTGGGGCCATGACCATCCTACCACACTATGGAAATGGACAGAAGGCATTCCTCTAGTAAAGTCTCCTCCAGAGTTCACTGGTAACCTAAGAGCCACTGACCTCGACTTTAGCCAATGCAAACAAATACCTACCCATGTCTAGAAGAAACACCAAAAGGAAGCAAAACAGAATTTTAGGGTATGTTGTTCTTTTTTTTAGGGTCTGACTATAGTTCTTTCAGTATTTTCTTGGGGGTTTCCAAGCTTTCTTTCTAGATACAATATATTTTACAAATAATAATTTCATTTTCTTGGGTTTCCTTATCCTGATGTAAAAGTGGAGAAGTATCATTAACTCAACCCCCTTTTTACCACGCAGTTTTTTTCCCCCTCAAGACTTCTCATTTTATTACTGTTAAATACTCCAAACACATGTATACATACACTAGCCCACACATATATACACACTTCCCTTTCACAATTGTGGCTCTAAAATAGTTATATGTTTGCCGTGGGTTAGCTTATATTATGGAGTACTTAGAGAAGTGGTTCTCCAACTTGCCTGTTTGTTGGAACCATTTGGAAACTTGAAAAAATACTGATATCTGGACCCCAAGCACAGAGTTTCTGCTGTTAAGTGGTCTGAAATGTAACCAGTGAATCAGAAATTTTTAAAGCCCCCCCCCAAATTCTAAATGTGCAGATAGGGTAAAAAACCACTTATTTAGGGTGTTTGCTGCCACTCCTTATAATTTTGCCATTACTGTCATCATCCATTCCCATTCGGTGAGGTGCTCATTTGTTAAAACTTGAGGAGAGAAAGAGAAAGAACACAGATCTAGAACTTTTTACAAGAGGAGGATAAATATTTTCATAAGGTATTTTAAAGTGAGATTCTGTTAAAAAAAAATCATCACAGTAATGACTATGATAGAAAATGGTAACAATGGAATCAATGAAGTGGACACAAATCTACCCTTGTAGTGACTTTTCTAGGCATAACGTAACAAGAAGATAAGGCAAACTTTTTAGAAGAGACACATAAAAAGGGACCAATTAAGTCATCTATAAATTTAAGATCTTAGTAAGACATCAAGACTTACAATGGAGAGTAGATCTTGATACCTACTCATGATATAATAGGTCAATGAGATGGTTTCATCTAAGTAAGCTCGTGATATAATAGGTCAATGAGATGGTTTCAGCTAAGTAAGCTTCAGGGAGATACCAATTAGACATATGGTAAATGATTCATCCTGTATCTCTTATTTAGAAGCCCATGAGCATCTTGGAAAGGTTTTCAAATAACTTAAGAATTATTGTTGTGTACCAAAGTTCTAAAATATTTACTTTTTAACATGGAAGACCAGAGAAGAATACTTAGAAGAAATTAGTCAGGGTTAGATTATGCTGGTACAGGACTTGGGTCAGTTAATCTGCCAACATTGAAAGCATCATAACTAGGGTAAACACATGGCTAGCTTTCTAACCACTGTCCCCGTTTATACCTGTTGTACATTAATCAATGCCTGCTACTCATATTGAGTTATTTTCATTCTCAAAAGTGTCCCAGCGTGGACAAAGTAGAACCCATATTTAAATAATATGTTAAAAATTTCTACAAATGTCATTTAATTACACATAATTTGCAGCAGAATCTTAAGTTTGATCAATACAGTCTTACAGCATTGCCCACCAACTAGATTTCGAGTCTTATTTTAAGCCAGTATGTTACATTACACACACCAGCTTATATTTTGAATGTCTCTTTAGCTTTTCAAGGAGCTTTCATATTTAGCATCTAATTTCCCTTTGTTCACTTCACAAGAACCATTCCAGAATAGGGTGTAGGAACATGTCTAGGTTTTCATAGGACTTGCTTTCCTTTAACTGGGACAGATCTGTAAAGCAAGGCCTCCAGAATTTGGTTATTTTCTTCCAGAAACCAGAAGGCAGCGCTGTCTATCGTAAAGATTAGCCCATTCAACCCTAGGGTAGATTGATCTAGCTGATGCCTCCTTCCTCCTCCCTGAGCCATTTGGAAAGCTGTTACCAAGTGTAGAATAATTCCCATTAAGAGCAATTAAGACATTTCACGTGGGTCATTTAAAACACATATGTCTGTCAATTATTTTCTGTATTGTGTCTTAAAGACTATTACAGAGAGAAAGGAAGCCCAGCAGCTCTGTTTCTGAGCCTCCCGCCAAGGCTCCATCTGAGACTCTGCAATTTGATCTGTTTATAGGTTTGGTTTTCTTGTAGGCTGTTAATGAGAGAAATGTTTGAAAACTAGAAACCCTTTCAAACTGCTCATTTCACAGGTAAGGAAGAAGTTCAAAAGTCTTGCATGCTTTTCAAAGAACAAATATTTCTTTTAAGTGTTCAGCCCACATCAAATTGCAATAGAAAAATAATTCCTCCTCGTGCTAAATGCTAAATGTCCTTAGTTAAGTCACTCAATTTTCATTATAAACTTACTCTGAATTTTTCTGGGCGGTTCATTCCCAGACTTTAGTTGTAAAATAATCATCTGCCCGTTTGTGTTGGGGTGATCATATTATAAAAGAGAGACTGCCACTTTCACCTACCAAGCTCAACTAATTATGCAAAATAGTGTTTCCTTTAAAATCTGTTTTATCTTTGTGGGCAGAACAGAGTTCAACCAAATGCCAGATATTCCTTTTATTTCCCTTTTTCTCATTTCCTTTAGTTGGGAAAAATCTCTAAGAAAAAATCGCTAAGCCCTGTGCAGCTTCTTTGGCTATTTTGATGTCCAGTAGGGAAAAAGTATTATCAATTACCATGACAACTTTATTTTCCCAGAGCTCCCTGCTACAACTCATTTTCATCAAACAGGAATAATGATTATTCAATGAAGGCTCTCATAAAACTCTTTTTCTTTTAATCACTTTCAATACTCCTTAAAACCCTCCTTCCTACTAAGTGAAATGGCTGTTTAAGGGAGAATACTTTTGAGTTTTCCTAAGTTTTCCTTTACTACCTATATTATCTTTACCCACTAGGCACTTATCAAAGACTACTATGAGTAGACTTTGATTTAACCAAAAGCCCAGGTGACATTCCTCAAATTTGATAACTAGCCATTTCTTCAAATTTTCTTACTTCTCTCTATATATTAAAAGATGACTAGTGCCAGGAATTTCTGATTTGAAAATAACAAAGTTTTTCACAGTGGCTCAAACAATGAGAGCTTTTAAACTTCATAATAGGAATCAGATCAGAGATAGAGTAAGTTTCAGATGGGGCTTGATCTGGAAAACATTCAATTACTTTACTATTCTCTGTCTTTCCCCCATACCCACTTCTTCCTAAGGTTAGTTTCCTTTATTGGCGCACAATGTCACTCTATGATTTCTAGAAAATCCAGGCTTTCTTGTTTATGTCTGTCTGGCAGAAAATGAATATACCTCATTAACTTCCAGAAAAATCTCTCCTTATATTTTTTGTCTTGAATTGGGTTCTGTACCCTAATCCTGATTCAACCACTGTGGCCAGAGAGATGGAATATGCTGACTGATTTAGGCCAATCCTCGTCCTCCCCTTGAAGGGGTAGGGATAGGGGAGGTGCAGGCAGGATGGGCTTTCCCATGAAGTACATGGAGAGCATAAGAGAGGCATAGATGTCTGAGTAAATTAAGCAAATTTAAGCAATATGAAGGGGTGGTTGGTGTTCAGTGTCTCAGAATAGGAAATAGCCACTACAACTACAGAGCAAATAATCTAGGGGATATATTGTTTCTGAGTCCTCCACAACATGCACATTCTCATTCTCTCTCTCTCTCTCTCCCCTTCACTAAATGATGAATTAAACTGTTGCTTTGGATTTTTCTATGCATGGTATTAATAAAAGAAACGTGAAAGAAGTTTGAGTACAGATGACTTCAGTCAGTATTTGGCAGAATGTGCACTATTTTATTCACTATTCAGCCTAAAAATTTCTGTCCAGAGCTGGCAAACCATTACTCTCAAAGGTCAAACAGCACCATTTAAGGCTTTGTGGACCATAGGGTCTCTGTCCCAACTACTCAGCTCTGCCAGTGTAGTGAAAAAGTGGCCACAGGTAATCAAATGGGCATGGCTATGTTCTCATACAACTTTATTTATAAGAATAAGTATGGGACTGATTTGGCCCCTGTGCTTGTTGGCCCCCAGTTTGATGATCCCTGCTCTATGTAAGAATTTTTTCCTAAAGTGAAGTGAAAGAAAAATGTTGATATCTTTTTTTCAACTTGTCCATATATTTTAGCAGTGACAATTCTAACTCATTGTTATTTGCTCTTTGTTCTGCTACCAGGAAGCTCAGGATAAATGGGCTACTCTTCCGTGTAAGTACTGCTTCTTATTGGCTGTGGTATATGAATGTCTTTCCTTCTATAGGAAAGGAAAGAGATCTCTCAGTTTTTATGCTGTATGGATTTCTTATTTTGTGTCTATTTTAATATTGTGAAGTTTTAAGTCATTTTTGGAAATACACAAAGGATAGATCACATTCAAGTCTTTCAGCTGTGTCTTTCACTCATACACATCCCCCAAAGTCTCAATCTCCTTTAAACCCAATATACAAATAAACCACCTGCAACCGAGATATCGCCATAACCACAAAGCAAAGAACTTTTCATCCCTTGATTATCTCCTTGATCTCCTGTGTCCAAACTCAGTATACTGTACAAAAGAAAAATATGAATAGATATTCAAATAAATAAATGCCTTCTAGAATTGTCAAATTAGCATGGTGCTAATTGTTCTTAGTTTTACCTTAGGTAACACACCACTACACATCTCTGTCTTCCTCCAACATTCTCTCTCTCCCTCTCTCTTTCTCTCTCTCATTCTCTCCCCACCCCCCATGCTATTTTCCTCTTCCTTCTATTACTGAGTCACTATTTTCTGCATTGTGTCCCAGGCTGCATTTTTACAGGTTCACCTGCAATCTTGGTTTTCACCTGTGTTATCAAAGTCCTTTGCCTCCCTACTTCTTCCTCTTCAGTTTTGTATGGAATTCGGTGGCTTTCCCTACTTTGTTGCTGTCCTTATAGGGTTACTGCTTCTGTGTCCTTTCCAAGAATCCTCCTCCTCCCTAGCCTGTGCTCCCACTTTCTTCCTATAATCCCTTAAATGTTCTTGACTACAGTTTCATTTCTGGGCTTTGGCTTTAATATAAGGCTGTCAACATCATTTTTTCTCCTGTTCATTGCTCCAGTAGCTCCAGTACAGGGAGCATATTTTTAATAACCTTAAACTAAAGAACTTAACCACAAGCAGTCCTCAAAATTGGCCCTTAGTTTCCTTGGAAAACAAAATTCAAGAGACAAAGAAAACAGCTACACAAAGAAGTAAATCAAACAAATGCAGTCATGTTGGCATGCACTGCATTCAGTTCATTAGCTTCTGCTCACTACCATGTCAGCTGGAAAATATGTATAAACTTCCCCAAAAAGACAACTGCAAGCCTATAAAACACTAGGCATTAATGTGCAGCTAGAACATACTTAATGGAGAAACTCATCATATTCTCTCCCTACAAGGCTCTATGAGATTATCCAAAAAAATAATTACAGAGAAAACAAAGCACTTTAATTTATCTTTAGGGATTATTATTGGAATGTTTTTCAACCCTATGATTTGGAATTTTTTTGCACTAGAGAAATTATATTTTGCTTTTAAAAATAACTGGAGTCAAATATTTCTGTTTAATTCCAAAAATTTCCAAAAGACTGAGCCTTTCTGAGTACAAATTTCATTAGGGACCAAAGAAGAAACTAAGCACATATTTCACTGAAATTTTCTCCTTCCCACCGAGACTAAGAAGATAAATTAGGTTAAAAACAAACACTTAGGAAAACAAGGAGCTTGGAAGATGCACTCTGAAGCTTTGCTCCAAAAGTTGAGGCAGAGATTTGTCAATATGTGGTTAATTTTATTAAAATTGAACAATCTTCATGTGGATGAACACGATATCATGTGTGTAGTGCATCAGGAAAGGAAGGCCCAACGAAAAGACTGATTTAAAAGTTATGAGTTATATTTAAAAGTAAGGATTAGTGTAGTTGTCATCACAGAAAAATCAGAATTTTCCATAATTAATATTGTTTTTATGTTGAATTACACATGAGAATGGGGACCATGAACTTGTCAGGGATGAGGCCCCAAACAGTTGTCTTGACCCAGCCCACATATGTGCATGCATATACCACACCTGAGCTAAATAAAACTATTATCTTTAATTTTTGATTCATAAGAACTAAAAATGAAAAGTCACCTAATTAAAAGAATCACATTTGAAAATTCTCTAGTCCAGTTATAATATAACTAAATTAAAAAATAAATACAGCTCTTTGGCAACACTGTTGTTATACATAGAAATAAACATGAATATTATAGTTTGCTTTTATTAACTTTAATCCTACGGAGTACTTGAAATCATATTTTCAAGTCATAAGTACTTGCTTATGAGTTTTTCTTCAAAAAATAAAGCAATGATGGGAGCCAAGTTAATTACTGGCTATTTTGATAAGATAGAAAAATTTCCAAGAAGTGAACTGATTGACTAAAACGTACACGCTCAGGATTACGAAGCATTTCTGAGATCTTTATTCATGGAACCTAAAATCCATTCTAAGATACACTGAAGAGTATTATTAGTGCATAAAAATAATAAATTTCAGATATTAGGTGTGGAATCAGAAAAGAAAATCTCCCATAATGCTATGTTGGAAGTATATGAAATGAAAATCCAAGTAGATTTTTGTTATCAGGGCATCAAAATATTTCTGTAGTTCTCATATTTGTGTGAAACTTTTTGTGTTCAAAATTTTCTTATAAAAGAATAGAGAAGCCAGTGGTACAGGACGAGTTATCTAAATTAATTTTTACTCCTGGTTTACTCATAGTGAGAAATTTGGAAAATTACTAAAAACAATTCTGTTTCCACATTAAGATTATTATTAGCATCTGATAGTGATTTGTAGTTCATCCCAGGGGAAGGATTTCTAAAATAGCCATCTGAACTGCTTTTACCCATAACACTTCTAACATTAAATGTCTGGGATTTTCCATGTCAACAACCAGTTCTCCAGCCCTCCAGACACCGAGGTGGTATCCTAGAATTCAGTTCCATTCTGGCACTAACTACGTGGCGTCAACACAGACCCCACAGGTTGAGGGCTCAGTCCCACGAGACTGCTCCCATTTCAGATGCAATCCATAAGTGCCAGATTACAACCTGTGCTTCTGACCAACCAGCTATAAACTGGGACTCCTGTGACCCTTTTCCCCTCCAGGTTTGATAATCTGCTAGAATGGCTCCCAGAACTCAGGAAGGCACTTCCTGTTACTGGCTTATTATAAAAGACACAACTCAAGAACAGCCAAAGAGAAGAGATGCATGAAAAGTATGGAGGGTGACAGTTTCCACGTCCTCTTCCTGGTGTACCATTCTCCCAGCACCTCCATGTGTTTATCAACCAAGAGGCTCTCTGAACCCCGTTCTTCAGGAGATTTTATAAAGGCTTCATCATGTAGGCATCATTGATTAAACCATTAGTCCCTGGAAGATGTTGGGGCTGGGGCTACAAATTCTAACTTTGTAATCGTGCCTTGGTCTGTCTGGATACCAGCGTACATCCTGAGGCTATCCATGGCCCACCAAATGTGGCCTCGTTAGAACAAAAAATGCTCTTTTCATCCCCCAAATTCTGAGGTGTTCAGGAGCTCTGTGTCAGGAACTGGTGATAAAGACCCACTATTGGAACAAAAGGTGTCCTCAGAACCCCTATCGAAAAATTACAGAAGTCTTAGGAGTTCCATGTTAGGAACCAGGGACAAAAACCAAATATAAGGCTTTTATTGTATCATATCATCTGATTACATTTGAAAACGTAGTTAAGACTTTGTTTCCTTTCTCAGTTCGATATATGACAACCAAGTCGGAAGCAACATTCCTTTTCAATGAGTATTTTAATAAAATAATGACAGCACAGACCCCGGAAGGGTCTTCCAATGAATTACAGCTCACCGTGCTTAATAGCCTATGGCTAACTAAGAATTATAATAATTTGAGATGCCCTTACGTTTCTTGCAAATATCCTAAAACCATAAATTGTGTGTGAGATTCCAGGAGAAGTGTATGAAAGCCCTTACATAGTACATTCATCCGTTTGTTTTTTTTTTTTTTTCTGTAGCAGCACTAAGGAATGTTCTTTAAACTAATGACTCAGATATTCACTCATTCACTCCCAAAATGCAGCCATTTATTTATATGTCCTACAATAGAATACAAATTCTCCAGGTAACAGTTATGTATTCCAAAGCCTACTTTCCATTATTTTTTAAACCTCTTAAAACATCGTTTCCTTTCACGATGTTTAAAATCAAAATAATAGGGGCAGAAAAATGTTACCTTACATTTTACTCCCTATTTCCTGACGGATGTGCCTTTTTCTCCATGTGAAAAATATTCCCCTTCTCTTTTTATTTTCTCTCCCTCAAATTGCTTTCCTCACTTCATCTCCCTGTTAATAGGATGTTCCTGTAATTGAAAAGAGGAATGACTAAGCTTAGTGACCCAGGAGCTGCCAGCTGGTTTTCAAAGGGTAGGACTGTCAAGGAAAGGAAAGAGCAACATCCTTCCTTTTCACATTCTTCTCTGCAATTTAAGTGCTTCCTCTTTTTAATTTCCCTGCCCAAATGAAATACAAGATAGTACTTCTTTTTACTTCATTTTCTCCTTCTGTGGCCTGGTGCTTTTACTTTAGCTGAGGTCAAAAAGACAAATGCCCAGATTATTAATCTAGTATAGGGAGCAGCAAGTCCCCACACTAATGATGATATATAATAACTGTGAGTTAAGAGAAAATCTTCTGCTTTGTGCTTTATTAACCATGCTTCATTTTTTTCTTTTTTTTTTATTGAATCATAGCTGTGTACAATAATTCAATCATGGGGTACAGTGTGCGGGTTTCACATACAATCTGAGATATTTTTATCAACCTGATTGACATAACATTCATGAGATTTTCTCATTTACTATGTGAAAAC
>CAUYRH010132144.1:0-10619 GCA_963574655.1 Perodicticus potto
GGGGAGTGCCTGTGGCTCAAAGGAGTAGGGCACCGTCCCCATATACTAGAGGTGGTGGGTTCAAACCCAGCCCCAGACAAAACCTGCAAAAAGAAAAAAAAAAAAAAAAACATGTACCCTGTCCTGTCCCTGTAGATTTGAGGACAATGTGGTGAGAATTATGTGGATCTCAAGGTTTCTAGGCAGGACAGGGAGGAGATAATCCAGAGGATCAGAAAATTAGAGCTGGTAGTTTGAATTTTTAAACTCCCAAGGTTAGTAAGTCAAGAAACAACCAAAATCCCACAGTACATCCAGATCTAGTATTAGCTAGTAGTAGTGATGTTAAAATAGCTGTGATTTATAGCCGGGTGTTGTGGCAGGTGCCTTTAGTCCCAGCTACTTGGGAGGCTGAGGCAAGAGAATCACTTAAGCCCAAGAGTTTGAGGTTGCTGTGAGCTGTGACGCCACGGCACTCTACCAAGAATGACATAGTGAGACTCTGTCTCAAAAAAACAAAAATAAATAAAAATAGCTGTGATTTAAGCACATGTCATACAGTAGGCATTGTACTTTATGTATAATATCATTTTCCCTTCGTGCTGTCCTTGTGAAAAATTATGTTTATTAGGAAAGTAAGGTTCAAAAGAAGAATAAGGTCACACAGCTTGTAAATGTCAGACATGCCAAGGCAGAGGGGAGGCCATCAGCAAAGACACAGAGACGGGAAGGCACGGTACTCACAGGGCCCTACAGGCAGTTGGGTATTCCTGGAGAATAAAGCAGGAAGAGGGTGTGCAGCGAGAGGTTGCCCTCGCACACTGCATTAATAGATGGATGACTTTATCTTGCAAATGACTGGAAGACTTAAGAGTTTTAAGCAAGGATTGACACACAAGACTTGTGTTTTAGAAATCATGAGACAATGGGCGGCACCTGTGGCTCAAGGAGTAGGGCGCCGGCCCCATATACAGGAGGTGGCGGGTTCGGACCCGGCCCCGGCCAAAAACTGCAAAAAAAGAAAGAAATCGTGAGACGAGACAGAACAATTTGGAAAGGTCAAAATGGAAGACAGAGAGTCCAAATGGGCAACTGTGGAAGTAATAATGGAAAGAGATGAGGACAGCCTTGTCCCTTGCCTTCTCTTTGACAGGGAAGGAAAGAAGAAGAATAGAGAAACACTTAGATAAATCAGCTGGTCTTGGTGAAGTATTTTTTTTTTTTGCAGTTTTTTGGCTGGGGCTGGTTTTGAACCCCCCACCTCCGGCATATGGGTCCAGCGCCCTACTCCTTTGAGCCACAGGTGCAAAATAAAGTTTTGGCAATGACATCTCCAGCCTATTGTCCCGTGCCATGGACTCACATACACAATTACCTTATGGGTAGCCCACAGGCATTTTGTCAAATTGTGCAGAGAAAAGGAAAGTGAATGAAGCAAAGTTTCTGATGACTTCCCAGTTGGACCAGACAATACCAAATAAACAAGAAATATATCAATAGAGATAAGGGTTATGTAGACAATTAAAATAAGGGGATGTCATAGGGCTTGGGCTTCTTTAGAATAAGCAATCAGGGAATCCTTTCTGAGGAAATGCCATTTACACTTAAAGTCATACAGAATGTACAGTCATACATTTACACTAAAGTCATATAGAAATCAGGGGAAAAAATCAAAGCAGGTCAGTGCAGCTAGAACAGAATGGGCAGAGAAGAAAAGTGAACCAAACAAGACCAGAGAGATTTGGCAATGGCTAGATCACAACAGACTCGGTAAGTAAGGCTAAGGAACTTGGATTTTATTTGAAGTATCATGGGAAGCTGGGGCAAGGTTTTAATCAGGAATGACCTTATGTAATTTAAGTTGCTAAGTGATTGCTCTGGCTTCTCTGTGGAAATGTAAGTATGGCAAGAATGAAAGCACAGAGACTTTTGTAGTTGTTCCATTGAGAAATGATGATGGCTTAGAGCAAAATGAAAGGACTAAGGATCTGTTTTGATAGATTAAAGGAGGGTAAAAGAGAAACTCCATATTTTGGCTTGGACAATTCTGGAAGAGAAATTCGGCAGGGAGAAACAAAGAAATTAATGTTGGACATGTTGAGTTTGCAATGCATATTAGAGACCCCAGGGAATATTCCGGGTAGACGTTGGAAATATCAGCCTGGAATCCAAGACAGACACTGAGGCTAGAAATGTATATTTCAGAATGCGCAGCCCTAAACAGTGTTAAAGACAGAGCACCAGATGATACTTCTTAGGAAATAATGAAGAGCAGAAATGAGGCCAAGAACTGAGCTCTGAGACAATCAAACACTTAGAAGTCAGAAGGAAGAGGCAGAATCAGGGAAGGAGGCTGAGAAAGAGCAGCCAGGGGGAGAAGTCAAAAACGGTGCAGTGTCCCCAAAACCAAGTAAAGGAAGTGTCCAAGAAGGGTAAGTGCTGCTGACAGTTCAAGTTCCAAGAAGACTGAAAGGTGACTGTCAGATTTTACGGATGCTACTGATGCATTTGAAAAGAGATCTCAGGGGAATGGTGGGGACAAAGTTTAATCAGAACAAGTCAAAGGGAGAGATGAGGTCATGTCCTCCCCATCCTTAGGAGGAAAAACCAGGTGTCCATGATGAGTAGTGGGGATGGCCTAGGGCTTGAGAGTGGGGGAGGCTGAAACTAGCCAGGAGCTCGTGAAGGAGACACTGACCAGGACAAGGAAGAGGGGAGAGTACAGCACAGGCAGAGCCGAGGCTGGAGAAGTCGGGGCGCAGTCTGTGCCGTTTAGGGCTCCTTCCAGCAGCGTCCGCAGTCCAGACAGCCGCTGAGAAGGCCGAGGTCTCACAGACCCAGAGTTAGCTTTTAGATAGTGGAGGTAATCTCGAGTTCTGACAAGGACGTGGCACAGACAGTCAACCACGTGAATACACGAGGAAACATGTCCAGGGCAGCACATGTGGGCTGGGAGAGAAAGAAGAACCAGGGACTGGGGGCCTCTGTGTAGAAGAACGTGCAGAGGAGGAACGAGGTCATAAGAGCGCTGCGTGAGAAGCTGGTGACAAGGGGGATTTAGGGTGCTACCTGTGACCAGACCCTGAGAAGGCCATTAGCCACCTGGGAAGTCAGTCTTAGAACCACATTGGCAGTGGCTCCATCTCTGCCAAGAACATGTTGGTGCCAAGACTATCCCTATTCCAGCCGCTGCGCTTTCCAAGACTGACAACATTAGGGGTCAGACGTAGCTGCACCTGGCTCGGCCAGTGAACCCTGGGCTGCCTCTGCAACAGCCTGTGTGCTCATCCTGGGGAAGACCTGTCTCGCAAGGTGGAGCGGGTATTTTCCTGGCTTCCCTAAAAGTATGTCGTGACATTTTCCTAAAGCAATGCCACCTATATTTCCAGTGTTCTCAGACACTCAAGCATGGGTCCATGAACAATCCAGGAAAATCCTGGGCTCAGAAATACTCCTTCCCTTCCACAGGTGAAGTCTTGTTCTTCTTCTTCTTTTTTTTTTTTAGGGTGTTGTAAGACTGAGTTATTTATTAGAGACATAAACATGGACACCAGAGACAGTACAGTCTGGGAAAAGGCCTTGGTGGGGGCTTTATTTGTCCAGCCAGATATCTGAGGACCAGGTCCGTGACTATGCTTTTAGATGCAAGTCTTGTTCTTGATCCAAATCCTCTCCAGAGGATGAACAACCTTCCTCAGATCTTACTGCAAAAAGGTAGACCCCAGATAAGCCCCTGCCTCTGCACATGCCAGACACACTTGGCCCCTAAATGAAAAGCAGCTTTATCTCAAAGTGGGACTCTGCTACACTGATTTGTTTCTACTAAGTTGTGCAATCTGGAGAGAAATGAAAATAAAAGTAGCGCACTCTTTCCTTGGCACATGATAAGCACTTGTTAAGTATTTTGCATGGGAATGAATGAATGACTATGCTTTGTGGGGGGTAGAAAAGAGAAAGGAGAAGAGAAAAATACCAAAACTTTAGGAAAAAAAATTAAAGCTCAGTTATTTTTTACATATGCCAAAAATTTCTCTTTACAAACCATCAATGAACAACTTTTTACTATTCACTTAACTGTTTTCTATAAATAAACACAGTCACACTGGGGATTATTACCTTTTTTAACAACTTTTTTTTCTGGAAAGGTAAACAACTCACATTGCTATTTTCTATTCCTATTCAAAATAGAAGTCAGTTGACATGGCCTTATCTATAGTTGTTGACAATTCAATGTTAACATCTCAAGAAATTGTAACTACACATCATTTACAATGGTCAAGATATGGAACAAATCAAAAGGCTCATCAATGGATGAATGAATAAATAAAATGTGTATACACACAATGAAATACTATTCAGCCTTAGAGAAGCAAATCCTGCCTTTTGCCACAACATGGATGGAGCTGAAGAATATTATGCAAAATGAAATAACCCAAATAGAGAAAGACAAATACTCATGATTTCACTTATATGTGGCATCTGAAAAGTCACACTCATAAATGCGGAGAGTAGAATGGTGGTTGCCAGGAGAATGGTGGGGAGAGGGAAGTGAAGGGGTGAGGGCCAAAGGATACAAAGTTTCGGTCATGCAAGATAAATCAGTCCTGGAGATCTACTATAGAGGATAGAACCTTTAATACTGTATTATATGTATATTTAAAATTCACTATGAGGGCAGAGCTTATGTTAAATGTTCTTACAAAAATAACAATAATAATAATAATGAAGGAGACTAGAAGAAACCTCAGAAAGTGATACATCTATTTCCTTGATGGTGGGGATGGTTTCACCAGGGAATACGTAAGCCCAAACTCATCAACGTATATACATTAAATATGTGCAGCTTTTTGTATGTCAATCATACCTCGATAAAGTGGTTTGAAAAAAATTAATTGCTGTTTCCCCATTTCCCCAGCCCATTTTATAAATTGTATAACAAAAAATAAGGCTAAAATTCAAAATTTCATAGGTATGTGTATATACATGTATTTACATCATGCTAAAGTTTCTTTTTTCTTAACACAAAATATCCCTGGTTGCCTAGTGGTTAGGATTTGGTGTTCTTTTGATACAAAATAACACAAACAAACATATAACCTGAAAACTCTGCTTTGAAATTTAGGTTAGCTCATACTCCTAGGTAATATATACGATTAAACACTTCTCATTGTCTGGGTTTTTATTTTCACTAAAGGTTCTTTAGAAATATGAGTGCCGTGTCCACTTTTTAAGAAAAAGGATGAATTCAATTTTGCCTGAATATATTTTACCTCATCTGTTTTTGCAAAAACACATTTTCCCTCCGGCTATCATCAGTACGGATGGTAGTCATTATACTAGAGTCTTCATCCTTGTTTTCTATAAGGCTCATAATCTCCAAAACATTTTCAGGAGTTACATGAACTCTATCACCCGCATCCATCATGTTACACAATACACTCTAAGCCCCTTTTAGCCATGACCTACTTCTTCCGAGTAAACTCAGATCAGAGGCTGTTCATACAAGTCTACTTTCTCTTTCTGAAGAGTAAGAAGGTGGCTATGGCAGAAACACTATAATAATTAATTAATTAATTAATTAAAATAATTTTAAAAAACCTTAAGAAATCTATTGGACTGGATTCTTCCAGGGGCCCACATGGTTTTTTTTTTTTCGAGACAGAGCCTCAAGCTGTCACCCTGGATAGAGTGCTGTGACATCACAGCTCACAGCAACCTCCAATTCCTGGGCTCAAGCGAGTCTCCTGCCTCCACCTCCCAAGTAGCTGGGACTACAGGCACCTGCCACAACGTCTGGCCATTTTTTGGTTGCAGCTGTCATTGTTGTTTGGCAGCCCGGGCTGGATTCGAACCCGCCAGCTCAGGTGTACGTGGCTGGCGCCTTAGCCCGTTGAGCCACAGGCGCCAAGCTGGCCCATATGGTTTTGATCTCTTAAGTTGCTTTGAGGGAGATGGCTGTACTCATGAACTGTTTCTCCACTTAATGATCTTTGCCCAGCATCTGCAGAATCACTGAAGTGGTGATGCCCTTCTCCCTTTCCAACCCTAACAATATTGGAAGTTGCTAAGGACAAAGTAACTACCGTGAGTACTGGGCACAAGTCCTGATTTTTTTTTTTTTAAAGGGCTTTTGAGTTAGAAAAAGTCTCTTGACTGTGATCAAAACTGCTGCTCATTTTTTCAGGGCTTCACGTGCCTGTTTGAGAAGTCCTCTTATCTTTCAGGCTCTCCACCCAAAATTCATCTTCCAAGTTACATGTTTTCAATTCCAACACAGATGGACCCGATGACAAAGGAGGCTCTATGTGATGAGGACAGCTGTTTATTTCAGAGATGGCAACTCCTAATACAAGGCTTACAATGATGTCCTTGTGTGCCTTTCTCTGCTTTTGGAATCTGCTAGGATTCCATCACCAGAACAGCATGAAGCAGTTTTAAGATCTTCATTGCAATTACCTCTGAAAATACCGGCTACCTGGTGTGCACTGCCTCATCTTGACAGGCAAACACACCGAAATACTTATACAGCTATTTTAGCCTTGTCTTGGTGTTACATTTCTTGAGATTCTGCAAAGCTTTTTGTAAGTTAAGTCAAACAATGAGTCTTTACTGCATCTTTTTATTTTTATTTCTTTTTTTTTTCTTTTCTTTTTTTTTTTTTTTGAGACAGAGCCTCAAGCTGTCACCCTGGATAGAGTGCTGTGGCATCACAGCTCACAGCAACCTCCAATTCCTGGGCTTAAGCAAGTCTCCTGCCTCTGCCTCCCAAGTAGCTGGGACTACAACGCCCGGCCATTTTTTGGTTGCAGCTGCATTGTTGTTTGGCAGGCATGGGCTGGATTCGAACCCGCCAGCTCAGGTGCACGTGGCTGGTGCCTTAGCCTGTTGAGCCACAGGCGCTGAGCCCTTATTTTTTTTTCTTGATACAGTGTCTCACTATGTCACCCTCGGTAGAGTGCTGTGGCATCACAGCTCACAGCAACCTCAAACTCTTGGGCTTAAGCAATTCTCTCAGCCTCCCAAGTAACTGGGACTACAAGTGCCTGCCACAACACCTGGCTATTTTTTGGTTGTAGTTGTCATTGTTGTTTGGCAGGCACGGGCGGGGTTCGAACCTGCCATCTCTGGTGTATGTGGCTAGCACCCTAGCCACTGAGCTACAGGCGCCGAGCCATTGGCTAAGTCTTTTTAAATGTGCTTTCCTCTTCTTCCCTCTTTTGTCAATAATGGACAAGATGAAAGTGAAAAGGCTTGATCCTGATAAATACCATCTGTGGCAACTTTGATTTTGCCTAGATCCTTTCTGTCATGTTCAGAATGTTTGTTTTTAGGAGTTTCATTCTTTTGATAAGAAAAGGCATTGAAAAGGAAATGTTTGAGTTTTTTTTTTTTTTTTCAAAAAATTCAGGTTTTCTGAATGCAGTAACACATATTCATTTTTCTTACACAGCTGAGGCATAGTTTGATGATATATGTGATTTTCTAGCTTTCTCTCGTCTTTGATGATGACCTGTTCTTAATTTTCCTGTACAGTCATCAGAGTTTTCAAACTGGTACTCATCTGGTTGCAACTTATGATACTGAAAATACTTGAAAAAGACAGACAACACTAAGCTCAATGCATCCATATAATAAAGATTTAAGTGGTTACCACATGCCCACAGTCCTACACTAAATGTTCTCTATGGTGATACTTTAAGGAATTTAGTCGGGGAGGGGGAGATACGTCCTTAGGAAGAAAAATTCCAAGCCATTGTATGAGCAAATCCATAATAGGTGGTTAGACTGAAGATGGTTGTCTCTAAAAGTAATCTGTACTATTCTAGTAGTAGCCTGACACATAGCACAATAACTTGATTGACATACAAGTAGTATTGGTTATCTCTTAGCAACGCTGAGACGAATCAGCTGTAACTGGTAGTGACCTGATAAACTTTAGTTAGAAATTGTTACTGTGTTAAGCATGTGCTCCCCAAAGTACAGACTGTGTTTTGATTTTTAAGCAGAAAGCGAATGTTTCTGTTACCGACTTGACAACTTAGTGAATTTTAAAGAAGAGAATGTTTCTGTTTGATAAAGTGTATCATTGCATCAAAGTAGTACTCAATGATGTGAGTAGGAAAGCAGAGAATCAGTGATGGAAACGTCATCTGGGGACCTTGTATCTAGGAGAAAAAACATTTTAAAACTACAGACACATCAAAACTTAAAGGTGCCAATATACAATAACTGGCTGTAGCCATCTCATAATATATCATAAAAGCAAGAAAGCCATGTTTTGCTGGCATGGTTACAAGTACATATCTACATAAACTTTCCCCCAATCCTTGATAGCCATTTACATTTGTATAGTGTGTTTCTGTTTCAAAATGCTTTCACATCTCACACCAATAAATGAAAAAAAGATGTTATACAGCATGCCAGATGCAGCTGTAATATAAGTTCAAGGGGCAAAATGTCTGGACAGTTAGATATTGCAGTCAGGATAGCTCTCTCTTTGGCACATTGCATTGTGTGAAAATAAACCCCAGACTATGAAGCTAGGCTCCAGGCAAAACAAACTCAACAAGGCTGATAAGGCCAATTAAAAGAGAAGACAAGAAAAGCACGTTGGGTATTAGAATCACTCTTGTAACCACTGACCTACACAGTAACAGGGAAGGAATAAAAATAGAACATAAGTCTGGATTCCACTGGTTAATTTAGACTGCTTATCATTTCATCTTTAAATCTGCCACTCCAACTCATCGGGGTTGGCAACAGATGAAGAGGGTGCGATTTACAGAAAGGATCTAGTAGCAAGGATGGGAAGAAAAGCTGTGTTCCAACGTACTCAGCCCTGTGGAACCTCTCCACACAAAGGTAGATTCAGTCTTCTTGTAGGAGTTCCTCTTTTCTTGGGCTCTTTCTCACTTATCTACTATCTTCCTATTTTCTCTATTCCCCCACCCCCACCCCCACCCCAAATATTCATACTCCCCACTCCCAGGTCTTGGAAATAGGAAAAGATCTTCAGTGTGAATGGGTTGAGGTCAGATATTCTTAACCAGACTTTAACACATAGAATCAGATGTCTGGAAGTGAGCTTACAAGTCTTTTTTCCCCTAATTTTTCATCCTCTCTTTCAATTATCCTATAATATCCTTATACATAGAGTCCAGACTCTGTGTAAACAACTTCCCTGATTGTAAATGAAGACCTCCTGGGGCAGCCCATTCCATTCTGGATTGTTCTAATCATTAAAAAGTTCTCAGTCATGCTAGCCAAAATTAACCCCCTATGGTTTCTCCCCACTCGAGAAATGTAAAACAAGTCCTCCTGGCAGGCGTTCACTTTGTTGGAAGGCAGCTGTCACCTCCCCACAGAGTACTGTGTTCCTGCCCTTTAAATATGTCCACTGCTCCTCCTCATATGACATGATTTGTGGCTTCCTGACCATCTTGATCACCCTCTCTTCAAAATGCTGCTGTTCAACAAAGTCCTTCTTCAAAAGTGCCACCCAGAATAGAATACAATATTGCAGGAAAGGCCTACACATGAAATGAAAGCTTTTGTTTACTGTTTAAAGAACTGATGTCCCCAAGGATTACAGGAACAAGAGAAGGGTTTTTATTGTTGTTCTTTGGAATGGGGGTGGGGAGTAGGAGAGTTTCACCACGGTTTTCATTCTCTGATTTTGGAATTAAATTTTAAAAAAACACACATGAGAATCGGCTTTGTACAAGGCTCTCTGCTAGGGATTTTTTTGAGAAACAAATGAATAAGATAACAGCCTGAAAGAGTCCACTATATTATGGCCTGTCCCTTGTCCTCGCCCCCACATAATCACAATCACATATGGCTTTTTGATAAGGTAGATTTATATTAGTCATCCACTTTATGGTACCTGTTGGGGACAAAGTAATCTCAGACGATGAACTTAACCTGGCCCCAGAGCAGCTCTTAGAGCCGATTTCCTGGGAGTGCAGAAGTATTTTGCAGCTAGCGTCATCCCCTCACCACCAGACCTGGCTCTTGTACACTCTGCCCCTCCTCCCAGCCCGAGAGCCCTCCCTGCTTCTCAAAGCTGTGGCCTTCTCCTCCTCCCGCTGCCCAGATGCCCAGATACTACACATCAGGTATCCATTCTCTCTGACCCTGAGGGGCAGGTAAAGAAAAAGCAGGCTTGTCCAGTCTCCCTGGGGTCTGGGAGCTACAGAAGACGGGGCTTGTCTTGTCTCCCAGAGGATTCCGAGCACCTGTGCCCGTTGTCTGCCGTTGGAGGGCAGGCAGGTTTGCAGCCACCATCCTGAGATTAAGGATACACAAACGGAGGTTGTTTGTTCACAGCCTTTTATAGAATTGCAGAACTGAAAATTCTTAGCGATCATTCCTTCTACAGGTGATAGAATGAAGGAAGCCCTGAAGCGAACTGACTTATTTGAGGTAATAGAGTACCCTGGTGATGGGGGATGGACTGTACCAGTTCCTCCAGCTCAGCGCCCCTTCCACTACAGGACATTTTTTTTTTAATAATTTTATTAAATCATAATTGTGTACATTGGTGCAATCATAGGGCAGAATGTGCTTCATATACAATCAGAAACATTTTGATCGTACTGTGAGAGATAGCCTTCATGGCATTTTCTTAATCACTATAT